>JAVSBS010011984.1:104700-125690 GCA_033124195.1 Coracias cyanogaster | reverse complement strand
CTCTTTCCCTGTCTGTTCATTTCTGTCTACAGACAGATCCCAAAGCCTTGGAGAAAGACATTTCAGAACATCGTGGCTCTGAAAGCCAGCAGTCAGTGTGTGGACTGGAAGGTATCTCAGGATGCTAGCACAGCCCTGGGAAGCCGTGGCATTGAAAAATGTCTTGAAGAGTTTCCACAAAGAACCTCTAAACCAGGCAAAATTCCCACTGACGCCACCAAGACTGCTGCTGAGATAACAGCCGATCACATCACTGGAAGGCTAAGCACATCAGTGAGCAACATCATCCCACCAGGGACAGTTCAAGCAAGCCATGTCAGAAATATAACCCTAGTCATGCCACTTACAAATACTAATCAGATGTGCAACTTTTGTTTGCTTATAATTTTAGCAACACTTCACATTTCACAGCTTCACACTACATGAGATCTTACACAGAAATTTCCAGGTACACACGAAACCTGGGAGCAAGGTGGACACTTTCCTAAACCAATATTTCCCAACACAGTATTCGTATAATGTAAAATAAATCAATAGGCATCATCTCATCCAAGCCTGGAGTTGTGGGCAGATAAAATCAGCCAGCCCAATTATTTGTCTGGGAAAGCGAAACAAATGAGTATTGTGTGTATGTTCTAATATTACACAGGGAAATGTTTTCCTCTCTTCTGAAGTGTAATTACAACTTCTGTTCTGCAGACGTGTGGAACTGTTACCAAGCAACACTTGATAGCTCATGAGCAAATCCTAAAAACATCTTGAGGAGATTACCTTCCACTTTTAATTTGCCTATAGGGACTCAGCCATCCTGAACAGTCAAGGCTGATTTGTGATAGCATGTAGCACTCGTTATCTTTGAGAAGTGTAGTATTTGGATGTCTAGCATTCCATCCTCACCAAACACTCCTGGATCCAAGGCTCTGTCCTGGATCACCCTTCCTGCTCAGACTGCTGGTGTTTTCACTGGCAGCAGAGCATTTGGTCAGATCCTCCCTTTTCTCCACGTTTCCCCTTCCTCCCACTCCTGCTCTTGGCTACATGGCCAAGATGCCAGCCCCAGAAGCTGACTGAATTTCTCTCAGCATAAAGCTACTGAAGTTTTTTACTCAGTTAAATAGGTTTCTATGCTGGTCCAGGGAGTACTGAAAGAGCCAGAGGCAAACCAACAGGGAGACACAGCTGGAGTGGGACAGGTGGAGATGGACAGATGGAGAAGCACCTTCACCATAGGATCTGCAATGACCTGTAGAGTCACATCTTCACTCTCCTATGTTCTTCTATGGTCCTCTGCCTTCCTGAGCCACCTGGCAGTACCAGTACCCTGCTCCCAGCCTAATGGGAAACAGCATCCACAGAGGAAACTATTTTCCCTGGGGTAGGAGAGCCAGGGAGGACATGGAACTGGAAGCTGACACTTTTAAAAGCAACTCATGGCTTTATGACAACATTCTCAATAATTTTATCTATTAGTTTAAGTGTAGGCCTAAATTTTTGTTGGTAGCTCTCCATTAGATGGTGAGTTTGTAGCCGTGGCACCCTCTTTTGGGCTAACATTCAGAAAGCGTGCGACCGACGCAGAGCATCAGGCCACCAGCATCTAAATCTCACAATCCCATAACTATATCTCTGGAGATACACGTAGATAGAGATAATATGACCTTGAGAGACAGAACTGTTTGTTATCTGCCAAACCCTGGACTTTGAGATACAAACAGCAGGCTAAGATGTTTAAAGCTTCATCTACTCTCAGCAGGGTGAGGTACAGAGTTTTAGCAAGAATATCCCTGGATGATGATGCAAGCTAAAATGTTCACATTAAAAAATAACAAAGAGAAGCTATTCCTGGAGCCATTTGGGCCACCAAATTCTTCCTAAATGGTGCAGAAATATCCATTTTGAATAATTAATGCCTGAAGCGGTGGTTCTCGCTCAGGAAAAAGAAGCGGCGCACACTGCTCCTCCCAGTGCTCCTTCCCACTAGAAGTGAGTCAATTTTTGTACTGCCCTTCATGGGGGATTACTCAGCCTCACACAACAGCAGTAACAAGACCGTGCCCTGCTTGCCTCCATACATCTGGGGAGAGGGAGAGGTTCAAGTTCTGTTGGAAAGAAGAGGGTTCAACCCTATTTATAGCACACCCCTCCCATTTTAGGGTCTCAAAAACCCTGGTGAATGGAAAACAACATTCCCACAGTAGTAACTGTGACATGGGAGGAAAGAACAGACCCTAGGACCAAATCAGGCACTCGACACATCTCATAGAGTTGTGTCCTATCCACCAACAATCACATATCCAGAGAAGCAGTATCAAATCACGTTCTTTTCCTCTAAACACCAAAAGAGTGATGCTCAGGGCCTACCAGTTGTCACCTTCACCTGTATATGCCACGGATACGTTCCTCTATGAGGCAGCAGCCATTTTTTGATGTTCCAGAATTTGTCTCTGGAATACCTTCTTTCTTCAGATTACAGCAAGCTCTTTTTCAAACTGGACCATGAGGCATGTGCATACAGATACGGACTTCAGGAATCATCTTCAGGTGCTCTTTCCTAAAAATGCTGCTCCATGTTTGCTGGGCCACTTCAATATGAGAATTTGTGATGGTCATCAACTGCCAGAATATGAAGTCATTAAAACATAAGTCCACCTTGGAAGTCAGGGAAAGAACTAGAGCACAACACCATATTCCAACCTGTACCTACATTCAAGACCCTCTTCCTTACAGAACTTGAGCAGGGATTACAAAAGTTGAGAAGCAATTTCCAGCTGAGCCTGGGACTACAAAGACTTTACAGTAAGAGCACAGCAGAGCTCTGAGCTCAAATGTCAGATTGAAACATTCAACTCATTAACTTATTCACACGGTGAAACAAGCTCTGTGACAAAGCCTTGGATTATGCAGCTACACAGACACGTTTTAGGGTTTGAAACAAGTGATTTCTAAAACCCCATACACAATACAGAGACACACAAGATGGCAAAAAACCTGGAGACAGTGCAGGTTTTTTAATGCGCTTCCGCTTTTCTACCATTTAAAAGAGAGGTTTATGGTCCAGTATAAGCAAAAGGGGTAAGTGTGGTGGATGCTCTCAGCTGAAAGGAGATTACTCTAAGGTTCCTCAAAGGTACCTCAGGAAAATGAGCAGTTTTTCCCAGCCAAGGAGGTCTGTGAGAGCTCTATCAACCCCAGCCTGCTGTCTTGACTGGTCCACCATTTTTAAACCAGGCAGAATCTCATTCCACAGAATTGCAGATAGTTGCTGATGTGCAGCTACTTACGGGCTTTGCAGGAGCTGGGATTCCTCCTGAGCAGGGAAATATTGAGACAGTACGATTTTTCTATCCCCGTAGCATGGAAAGACAAAACCTCTTCATGTCTAAGAATAAAGTATGTAGATATAGAGATCCTATGTATTTTTTATCTCCTTGAGGAGACTAAAGCTGCTTGAACCCTCAAGGCTTTGTTTGTTGAAACACAATCTCATGCAACATTGGGTGCAGGTCAGGACATGAACTCCAGTTTAGCTAAGACTATTCAACTCAAGGGATAGTTCAAATAGCAGGACACACATCCTGGAAAGGACAGTGCTGGAACCAGGAAAATAACTTCACTGATGACTAAAGATTGAGCCTTCAGGCAAAACAAATGACCTTTCTTCTCTGGAACACAAACAGAAAAATAAATCTTGCTTCACACTAGTAACGTATAAGAAATAAACTAAATACTAATGATGACCCTCTGTAATTATTTTTTTTTACAGAATATTATTTCCTGCATATCTCAGTACAAAATAAAATAGCAGTTGACAAACAGGGCTGGACTGAGAATGAAACACTTTCCTCCTCAGCTCCTCTCCTTAGCCAGCTGAGGCTCGGTACAGCTGTGACTAAGAGCACGTGTAAGAAACGAGTCATGTCAAAATTTCCTTACTGATTGACTGTGAGTAGCCCACTTACTTGACCAGCCTAACACATTATTATTTTTAACAAGGCCGAGAGGGACAAGTGCTGGACTCCATTAGGATTTGCGATGTTTATGCTGATAAAACCCCTCCAGCTAAGTCTAAGACATGGAATTTCTTGCTTCTTGTCAGTAGGGCTGTCAGCCCGAGCATGCCTGGTCACCAGCTTAGACAATAGCCATAAACACTATCCTGGAGCAATCCAGAGAGTCAGAAGTCAGCCAAGGAGCAAGGGGCTATTTGGTCTCAATACACTGTGTCAAGTTCATCTCAGTCTACATGGGAAGCCACAAAGGGCTTCAGCTTCCAGATTCAAGGCTGTAACAAAGGCAACTTCTCTTAGAATCATAGAAAGGTTTGGGTTGGAAGGGACCTTTAAATGTCATCTAGTCCAACCCCTCTGTAGTGAGCAGGAACATCTGCAACTAGATCAAGTTTCTCAGAGCATGCCATGAAGGTTGGACTTGATCCTAGAGGTCTTTTCCAACCTAAATGATTCCATGATTCTAACCATGCCAACCCCAGTGGTTAAGCCTTCGCCATTTCAATTCAACATGACAACTCTGCACTTAGAGGCAGTTCTTTAAAGGTTTCAAATAGTGCCATAGGGAAAACTGTAAAAGGGTGTTCAAGTCACACAGGATGGACTCCCTTGCCTGTGACAAAGTCAATCAGACTAAATGAGGCTGCTGCACTGTGATGTTGCTTGACAAGAAGCAAGGGAAATTGTTCAGGCAGTCCAAATAGGAACTCAGTTAATCATAAGTAGGGACTTGTTATAGCTGACTTCTACTATATTAGAGGAAATCCCCAGTGCTTTAATGTGTGGGTGAGATGTTAACTTCTGGTTAAATGAGCCTATCTGGCCAATAAACTTTGGCAGCTTTTCTTAGTTGGCCATAAGCAGGGAGAAAATTAAAGAGTTGGATGCTGGGAGAGAAATTAGCCTATTTGAACTACTGACCGCACGACAAAAAGTCTAGACTTTCATTGTCTCCAATGTTTAAAGTTTCTTAAGACAGTGAATGTAATCCAATGGCTATGAAAAAAAAGAAGACAAGACTTTGACTATGTCTGAAAGAGTTCTAAGTGGGTAACTCCTTTTCCTTTCTTTTATTTCTCCTGTTCCAGGATTTTAAAAGAGGTAGGTTGGCTCACAGACTAGAATATGTATTTTTCCTCTAGATTTTTCTCCATTGCCATGAACCTATTTGGAACCTGGCTGAAGATAAGAGCCTCTTAGTCACAGACAAGAAGGTTGAGTTTGGTAGACTGATTTCTGGCATGGTAGCAATTGCCAGTCATGAACATTCAGACAACTTGTTTGTACAAAGCTCTCTACAGGTTCAAAAATGTTGATGCATTTTAACCTGAGAAGCTATTCAGGAGAAAATTTGCATCTAGAAGACACTGTAATTTAATCTCCTTTATACAGCACTTCAATGACTCCTGTGAGAAGTGAAGCCAATGATGCAGGGAACAAGAAATGAGGGACCATCACAGGTAATTAAGTTATCTGTTACAGCATGAATACACAGACACAAAGCCTTGGGTAGCAATATGTAGAGAGAATAAGGGGATGAGATCATGAAGAGTGTGCTAAATTGGAAAGGAACTAGAAGATACAGAGATCATAACCAACATCTGAAAGAGCTTCACCGGCTCCTGGACCAAGAGCTACTGCACAGGCAGACATTTGAAGACAAGTGATGGAATTTCCAAATCCTCCATCCCTCAGACATCCACAAAAAGGCTCCAAGCCCTGTTCTGGAGACAGTGTCTCTATCTCACCATCGCATCCAAGAATATAAACCAGGCTGGGATAACTACCCACTTGCAGTTCCTTAGTGTTGAGATCAGCCAGAGGCTGGTGGTTTGCCCAACAATCACCTCTGAAGTCAGATTTGTAACGTTTGAGGATTTATTTTAGTTTAATCACAAATGTAATCCCTAAGCATTGCATCTGCAAGGAGTTCAGCTTCCCAGAACTTCGAAGTCTGAGAGAAGGATGCTTGAGAAGGACATTTTGTTCACAGATGCAGTTGGAAGTACCTCTGTGAAATAAACAGGTTTTTCCTCAAATACCAGAGCTCTGGATGATTGCTGAACACCACAAATACTGGCATGTTGCCTGCTGCTTCCAATTAGCTTCTAATTACACAGCGTAATGTATGGAATATGAGACAAGAGTCAAATTTGTCCATTAATATGAATGTGATGAGACCACAGAGGATGTGTCTGTATGAGCTGCTAAACTGACTGAGAGGGACTGATCATCTTCATTTGAGTTTTATCCCCAGTGTTCAGTCTTGCTTGGTTTGGGGTTTAGAGTTTAATAAGATTTGCATTCAGAATATTATAGCAGAAAGCTTTCATCTCATCTGGATTTCCTGGAATTAGTTTAAGAATTTTAAATAAAAGATGAGGTGGGGGAGGAGGGCAAGGAAGACACCAAACATCCAATGCTAGAGCTGTACTCTTTTGAAGGGTTCTGGGAAAGATGTGGGGAAGCCGAGAGTGCAGACAGATGTAGTGTCTGCTAAAAACTAGCATGAATAGATTATTTCTGTTCCGGTTTCTCTTTTTACTTTTTTCTCTCCTCCCAAGCAAAGCAAATACTTCCAAGATAGCACCTTGCACAGCCTGTATTCCTGCAGCAGCAGGCAAGGTGAGAAAGGACTCTTCTCTTTGTTGTATCATTCACAGGATACTACTGACATACTCTGTGTCATTTATTATCATAGAATCATAGAATCATGAAGTCCAACCATCAACCCAACACTACTATGACCACTAGAATATGTCCTGAAGTGCCACGTCTACAGGTTTTTTGAACACCTCCAGGGATGATGACTCCACTGCTTTCCTGGGCAGCCTGTTCCAGCTTAATCACCCTCACACTGTGACTAGAATTACGTCATGTCCCCGCAGGTCATTTGTCCTCCAGGACTAATATCAAAAGATGCTCTGGGAAACCTTTCCTGCGTGTTCTTTTCCTTTGACCACTGATATTACACATCTACAGATGACTGATGTGACAGCCCCATCTGTGCTCCCACTACCTTCGCTTACCCTCTCTTATTCCCAGGAGCATTCATTCTGATAGACACTGATGTGAAAAGAGGGTATGCTCAGGAGTTCATGAATTTGAGCATCTTGCTGGAGATGCTTTCCAAAGGGGGCAGACATTCAGAGGAAAAGAGAGCAACCACTCTTCAAGGGCCGAGCACCCACAGAGGAAAGAATATGAGGCACACGGACCCTTTGGCAATCTCGCTTCGAGTCTGTGTAGTCCAGTTTACACAGTTGGGCCTCCTTTAGAATTCTGAGAGGTTTTTTTTCAATTGTCCCCTTGGTTGACTGGCTGGTTGTTTTACTTTCAGATCACTTCACAAACAGGAAATAAAGAGGACATCAAACAAAACAGTAAGCAGAGCTCCACACATCACACTGCTCGGCTGGGAAGCTCAGTGTGAGTCTCCCGGAGCGGTGGGAGTTCCAGGGGTGGTGCATCCCTCGCTGTGACCTGCTTCTTCTCAGCCTTTTTATCCTCTATAAAAGGCCTTTTTATTTAACCAGCATGGGGAATCCTGCATTTCAACTTCCCCAAAGCCAGGCCACTACTTAATTTAAAGCATAAATGGAAAGAAGAGAGAGCAAGAGAGTTAATGGAGGAACGCAGCCTCCATCACCTCTGTGGACCGACACGATGTTCACAGCAAGAGCTGGATTTTGTCTCAAGCACCAGCTCTAACTAAAAAGGAAAGCAAAGAGCATGTTATTCTGCTGTTTCACAAAGAAGCAACGTTAGCACAACATACCATCTCAAGACAAAAGGCTCGCTACCAGCAGACCCATTCATCTTCTCTGGGAAGAGTCATTTTTTGCCAGCCTTGCTTGTGTTGGTGAAGGGGCAGCGAAGAGTCTTTTATCTGAAAGTACCTTTCCCTGGAGATCAAAAGTATATTCTTTAGTTTTCAAATCTTCCCTCTTTATCCCCACAGTTCCTATATATGGGAAAAAAATGGCAAGACATTAGTGAGAGTGTATATAAATCATACCAGCCACTGATCCTCTTATCCAGTAACCATAACACATCTTACATTGAAAGCCTTTCACTGAGAGAATCAAATAAATTACATTTCTCTTGCCAGCATACTGAACCTTCTGTTGGTTATTGTAAATTACTGCAAGCACAAAGGTACAGTCTTTGTGCGCTCTTTGTCCAATGTGGAATATGAACATCAAAAACACCGTTTATCAGAAACTCCCCTTTCTCTGCCTCTCCCTTGGACAATGGGCTGATCTGCTCCCAGAATTTGAAGAAAAAGAAATTGATAACAGATTAACTTTGTTATAAATATCACCATAACTAAATAGCTTGGCATTACAATAATTAATTAAGGGATAAAAGCTTAAATAAGAGCTTGGAAAAAGGAGGTGAAGAAAAGGAGACATTCTTCATACAGTCTTTTAAGTATTCAAGTTTTTGAAAGTTTTATCACCTCTGCAGTTGGTCAAAAGTATCATTACTATTGTTAAAATTCCATTTTGAAACAGTTAATAATTTTGCATGTGAAAATATGACTCAGTGTTAAATCATCCTACCTCGAGACAAATTAATTTTTTTGGCCTGTTTGTTGTCAGAGTTGAGGAGAACTTGGCTCTAACTCTGAAGACAGGGTGACATGCACCAAGTCATCATAAAGGGATTCTGGAGCAAAGCTGCACTTTTTGCATTCTTCACCACAAGAACCTGGAGAATCTGTCTCCTTCTCGCTAAGAAAATCATGTCACAAACATCACCACCACATGTTTGTCCCAAACTCACCAACCTATTTTAATTCCGGGGGCATCACAAAGCCACTCACAGTTGTATCCACCCCTAGTTCTAGCACGATCTCCAAAATGACTCTTCTGTCTTAGCTTAGGAAGAAACACAACTTGAAGTTACCTCATGAAGTAACTTGTATGGACTGTTTTTCATCATAACAGGACAGAAGATGGCTGCGATTTTTGCTTTAAACTAGTTTTCCCTGAGCAGCTCTATTTTCACGTGCAGGGCTCTTCATCTTTTCCCAACAGATCAATTCAATTCAGTGCTAGCCAAGACTACATCATCTGAAAACTTTACTTTCTTTCAAGTAACGCGTATGACCCATCAGCTCAGTAATGACCACAAACCAGATTTTCCATCTGTGTCATCGTGAGTAGAAACCCCTGAAAATCAGTGCCCACAGATGCTGCTTTGAAGACAGAATCATAGATTCAATTCAAGATGCTGTGGAAATCAGAGGAATGAGGAGCTGCAGACATCCTGACTCCTCCATGCAGAGTAGGAGCTGCCCCTGTTCTCCCCATGTGCTGGGTGGAGAGATGGGAGAAGTGAAAGTCATGCCAATGAGAAAATCATGTCTCCTTTCCTTGTCAAGAAGGGCACTTTAATTACGTTTCTCTGTCTTAAAACGCATCGAGATGACGTTGTTTTATAAGTACTCTGGAGCCTGAGGCACACATTCGTATCATGGTTGGGTGCTTTTACTGCATATTGTATTTTTAATTGTTCCTTAGAAGATCAAGCATTTTACCACTGAGAAATCTAATACATAATTATTATTATTTCTGATTCCATACTTACTTGGATCATTGTGGTGCATGTCACCCGCATAACTTGCGCATCTCTCTTTTTCCTCCTCTCTCAAAGGATTCTGTTGTTTGGATTATGCAATCATTTTGTTAATACCAGGACAGATGGCCACAATGAAAACATGCCGGGTGCTCTCTCTGATAGACACTTGCCAATATCAACAGGAAAGAACAGAATTAAATTCATGAACTTTAGAGAGAAGGCACAAGCTTGTTCTCGAGCAGCGGACAGCGTAATGCTTTCATGTACCCAGCGATGATCTATAGATATGCAGGTCATCAGACTAGAATAAGCCAAACCAGGGCCTGCAGTGACCTTCAGAGGTCCTCAAGCAGAGGCCTGCAAATGCCCTGCTAGTCACTGGTGGCACAAGGTCAGGTTTGGAGGTGATGCGGTGAGGATCCAGCGCTTTGCTGTCGCAGCCACTCAAATAAAGATGTTTCCTAACATCAAGCCAAAATCACCACCCACCTCTGGCTCTGACCACAGCTTATTCACCCCCTTTTTCTGCAGCCTTCTACAATCTGGAAAACTGCTCCGGTATCTCCCTGCTGCAACCTCTACAGTAGGACAAACCCAGCACCCAGTGATTTAGCCTCCTACTCCCAACAGCAACACACCGTCAATGCTTGCTCGGGAACTTCTCCCATAATTTCTGGAGGAGCCATGCGATACATTGTGAGCAGGGGAAGATAGCTGCCCATCCCATATAGAGATAATCCAGTTTTCAGCTTGAAGGTTTGCAGATTTGGCCGCTAAACTCACCAGACTCCTGTTGCTGCAAGGAATTCTAACACATCTGGAAAATTTCCATCCTCCTGATGCTGCCAGTTTCCCATGATGTTGCTGCTTGTTCTCAACCAAGAGAGGCTCTTAGATGTCACTTGGTAACACCAGAAAATCCATTTCCATCCCTTGAACTTGTGGTGAAGGAGGTCACTAAAGAACTGGAAAATTTAAGAAGATGATCTCCATCAATTAAAACAATTAATTTATTTTTTTTTAAAGATTGAAAAAAAATAAAAGGAAAACTAAAAATTCCAATCTGATGCTCCTGTTACCAGCAAATTGATTATGTTAATTAGGTGCTGCTAATATGAGAAAGCTGGATGTACAATAAAACAGAAATATAATCTTTGCTTTGTTAAATGTGTGGTCTCTGACATGGTCCACACCTGGTAAAAGTTTGTCAGCATGATAAATCCCGAAATCTCTAAATAATTAACTGGAGAAAAGTGTGAGAAAAAAATTGGGCATTATGGCTAGCAGAGAACTCTGCATTTCTTTAAACCAAGGGACAAAGACCAGATCCTGCTCAGGCCAATATTCCTCATCTTTACAATCAAAATTCAGCTGCATGCACTAAGCAGACCCTCCCAAAGTTTGCACCCATCTTTTCTGTGGACATCAACCTCAAGATGAAATATGCGATTTCCAAGACCTCAGAAATGTTAGTATAGATTTATTTGGTGTTCAGACTCATGCTCACATGCCCTCACAAGTGCACGATGATGCGATATTTGCTAATATGATCGCGTTGGTTCCAAACAGAAATTGGTAATACAGACTTGGGTTTGATGGAAGTAAAACAATATGGTATAAAATTCCTGCTACTGGTTATTCAGGGAAATGTCCTTGCACTCAAACACAGGTCTTAAAGTTTTGTTGTTATCATCTGTAGCAGATAAAGCAAATATTGATATCAAGGAGACTCTTCCTCGATTTCCTGTGGACTGGATCAGAACACACTACACACGCTGTTTGGCCAGCTGCATTTTGAGAAAAAAATCTTTAGCTGTAAATAGCACAAGGCAAGCTGGGTGTACCTGTGAAATGGTGCGATTCAGAACAAATCTCCTCTGCAGACATGACCGTGCTGCCCCACATACGAATTCAACACCTGCAATAGATGGAAACAACCAACTAGCTTTGAAGTAAGACAATGGAGCTTTTCTGTGTTAGTTCAAGTGAGTCATAAGAACTAATGTCAGCTTTTCATGAACCTGACCTTCTACTGGAGAAACTTAAAAACTGGCTTCTGCTATCCAGGAGCAGGATAGATTTTGGAGAACAAGTACTTGCCAAACCCAGAGACCAACCTCTGGCAAGATACATGCAAACGTCGGGGTTGATCAAAACCTTTCCTCCAAGAAAATGAGAGTGACACAGCCCACGTTTATCTCAGCAGACATCTCTCAGTAGAGGACGATAGCTAACTCTGTGGTAAATAAATACATTAAAATACAATAAATTAAATACAATGTCCTGGATTTATATGCTGTGTTCTCAGAAGAGCTCAGGAAACTTCCCCATAGGATCTAAAGTATTTGTGCAATGATGATTTATTGCTGATCAGGACTATTTTTCCCCATCTTCCTATGCCAAGCTAAGGAAAACGTCACAAACTAAAACTTAAACTAGAATCCTGAGAAAAACTGATTCTGGTTCCTTGCTTCAGTCTTTGTCTCCGTACATTCACCTATTACAGCTGTCACTCCATTGTTTTGATAATTTTTCATTAAAAACGGTTTTGATGAATGCACATTTTGTAATGAAAAAAGCTGTAAAAAAGAACCCAGTGGTATCTTTATTCATACCAGTTCTACAGAACAGTGAATAAAACAGAAGGATTACATGTCAGCTGAGTTTACTTTCTCCATTTGACATTCCCTAACAAATGCTCACCTGACTGAAAAGTTCTGTTTCATCTTAGAGTTCCTTAATGGAAGCACATGAAGAATGAAGACCATCAATGTGACTACTGGTGATACCTTCCCTAAACACCCACTTCATCACAGCTGTTGGGGACTGACAGGATCCCACTCATTTCATTTGCACGAGCATCTCTGAAGACTTCAATCATACATACGGACACAGCAGTGAGAATTTACCACACGTCCACAACACCGCTGCTGGCAATAGAAGCATTATTTCGTTTCCTGCAGATCCTGCTGAAGTGTTTTCTCCCTCCAGATCTATCAAGCGAAGCCATAAAGGTACTTTCTAGCACCGGCACTCATCTCCTGCCAGCAAGTTTTAAGTGTGGCAAAATGAAGATGCATTTCCCACGTAAATTAAAATTGTTCTTATGACTGCAATATTTGTATCCCCAAGGGAAGAGGAGTGTTTGAGGTGGGTGGATAAACAAATATTCTAATCACATCCTTTTGAAAGCCGAAATTCAATTTCGACATCAGTTATGTTTTTTTTCCTTTTTTATTTCTTCTCTTAGCTCAGTGGGAAATATTAAAAACAAAACCAAAAACAAAAACATGGCCTTGCAGCTTGGTGCTTTTCGATTTGTGACGATTTATTTGCCTGTTTATTTTCCTTGTTATAATGATTGGTTTAATATATTTTTCTTTTTTGCCACTGTTTTCACAGTGCATTTTAGGGAACAGCATTCACTTGGTTTCTAGCCGATGAGTGATTAGCCCAGGGGGAGTCAATCTGCAAGTCCTACAAGCCAACTGGGTTGCATCCACTCATGTTTCTGCTCCCGCTGGCTATATTTTTCCCGCACTCCTAATGTGGGTTCCAGCTGTGCACCTAGGAACACCAGCAGAGAGGAAGATGGTTTGAGATTCATATGCCTCTACGTACTGGTCTGAAACCATGTGGATACAACACAAACCACAACTTACACCTGGTTTGGACACACCGAGCCTGGACATGGCCCCACATCCTTACTATGGACCTGTCACTGTCTCGTCTTCATTGGGCCAGTGTATAACAGTGAAGTTGGCTTTGCAGAAGAAACAAAACCTGTATATAACCATGGACTGTGGGAAAGGTGAGATATCTGGTTGTGGGCTGTGGCAGTGGCACACAAGCTGAAAGTATGGTCAAGTCAGCTGCACAGTGGAAAGGCCACAAGGGTACTGAGGCAATCATCTACTTTCTGGCTCACACTCCCACAAAGTGGTTTCAGCATTTCCATTGGCTTCAGGGGAACTGAATGCAAAGGGATTACGCAAAAAAAAAAAAAGGAAAATTTAGGAAGAGGTCTCAAAGGATTGTTGACATGCAACTATTCTTCACACTGCATTTACATGAGGAAAATCTTTAAGAGGGTTCAAGCTGCTACAGAGGCTGAGAGCAACATGAAGCAGAAAAGCAGGATTTACAGGGTCTGGGAGTGAAGAAATCCTAAAATAATGACCATAGGGAACAGGGGAATGCCAAAAGCAAGAGCTGCAGACCAAGAACAGCAAGACCCAGAAAACAATAGCAAGAGTAAGACCACAGAGGCTAACTGAAGTAGAGGCACTCAAATTATCACAGGCAAATGCAGTGTAAGGAAGAAGTAATGCCAGGTGATGGTTCACTCTGCAAATTTACATTTGTCTTCACTCTGTATTCAGAGAGGTCTTTGAAACACAGGAGTAAACTTCTGGGAGGCTTAAAAGGGATTTAACCATCAAGCTAAACCAAACAAAACACTCCTGTCTGAGGAGGACCTGTAGATAATCTTAGAAGAAATATTTAAACTAGTTCTTAACTTAAAAAAGTCTCCCTCCCTTCTCCCTCATTAATTTTGTGATTGTGAGGATACTGCTGCCTCTCCAGCTGATTTCCTACTGCATTGCAGCCCCTGCTGCCATGGGACTTGGTGTCGTAAAAGCAGGAGAAAAAAAATGGTTGAAAGATGGAAACACCGCAAAGACTGGTGGGAGAGGATCTGTTCACACGAGTTTGTAGCGATAGGATGAGAGGTAATGGTTTTAAGCTAGAAAGGGGTAGATTTAGGTTGGACATTAGGAAAAATTTATTTAATATAAGGGTGGTTGATCACTGGAACAGGTTGCCCAGGGAGGTGGTGGAGGCCCCATCCTTGGAGTTATTCAAGGTCAGGCTTGATGGGGCTCTAAGCAACCTGACCTAGTTGGAGATGTCCCTGCTTATTGTAGGGGGGTTGGACTAGATGGCCTTTAGAGATCCCTTCCAACCCCATACATTCTATGATTCCATGACTGAGGAGAAACCATTCAGAAGGGTACTTCTATTCATTCAGGCTGTCCCATCTACTCCAGTCACTTTTTTTGTGCCTTGCCTCCCGGGAATTTTTAGCTGAAGCAAGGGCTGGGGAGAGGAGGGCTTCAAGAAGGCAAAGACCAGCATTGCAGTGAAAACGGGGAGTTTCTGCTTTGAAAGTCATAGAAGTGCTTAACATCAAACTACCAGACCACAAGGACATGTCCCAAATATTACCACATCACTATATTACCAATATTAAAAAAAAAATAATTTTTGTCCCTCCTCATGCCCACCATTATTTCTGCCCTCCATGCTTCCAAAAAGAGCTAGTGGAAAAAACTAACAATGCTCAAGATATTCCTGGGCCAGACAAGATATAGGAGAGCCCAAATTCAGGCAATCCCTACTCAATAGTTTTGCTTGTCATGAGCTGGCTGTTACCTGGAATTTTAGGTGATCCACTAAGGAAAACCACTTCCAGTCAATCTTCTGAAATTCATCCGCTGACACAATGAATTCTTCACATGAAAAATAATAGGCTGGGAGGGCAGGAAGATCATCTGTATAAGTAGAACCAAGAGAATCATCACCTGGCCACAAGTAAAAGTCTCTCTTTTGTTTCTGTGAGCATATTTTTTCACCACTGACCACCTACAATATGCCCAGTCTACATAAGTTCCCATGTCATGTTATTTTGTCCTGCAATTAGAAACTCTGGAAATGAATGTTACATCCCACCAGAACATTTTTGACAAAACTTTTTTAATTAAATAAAGTGTTATTTAATGACATTTTGAGTTTAGTTAGGGTAGGTATCTGGAGTCTCAAGTGATAGTCACAAAGATCCCAAATGAAAAAAAAAAAAAAGTCTGACCTCAAGAATCTGAAAATGGGTGTTTCGACAGCTCGAATTCACAGACAGTGAGAGGTTTGATCTTGTTCCAATGGGGAATTTCAAAACCTTGAAGGCTGTTGCAAGACAGAATTTCTTGTTCCCCAGCCAGCTCTTGTTAGCAAAGTCATAATAATAATAATCAGAGATTTATGTATGGTCTTTTATCCACATAGAACTTAAAGAAGTTTACAAGTGATGGTGATCATAAAAAGCACATATGAAACAATCAGGCTCCTCCCCAAGCAAAGGAGGTTAGTCTGAGGCATGGCAGCTGCTGAAGAAAGCACAGAGTTAGGCTTTAAGAAGCCTAGGAATAATAAGCATGAGGAAAATATAGCAGCTAATTGACCAGCAAAAGGGATTTAAGAGGCAATTTCTAATTATTATAACAGCATTTAGCTAGAAGATGAAAGCAAGCAAGCAAGCAGTCTTGACTGAGAGGATGTGTAAAAATCTGTGCATCACCTCCTGCCTCAAGAAAGACCCCCCCCCCTTCCAGCTGCACTTGCCCGTGAAACCCCAGTTTTAGTCCCTAAGCCGAGCACCATGTAGCTGGATCCACCCGATGCAGCAAAACCCAAGTCAGGGAAGTTTGTGTGTACAGCTCATTAGAACATCTGGAGAAGTTACCACCTCACCATGAACAGCTTCTCCAAGACCACCAAAATGGAAATGGAACATCACAGTTGCTCTTTCCATGTCTGCCGCGTACATGATACTGGATTTTTAAAATTATTATTGTAAATACCAATCTGTGCAGTTATTTATGGAAGATTTGAACCATAGTTATCACATTCATAAAATCAAATGGCAGAGAAGATGAAGCCAGATGATGTGATTCCAAATCAGTGGAAAAGGCATTTCTCATTCACACAGGTTTAGAAGATCCACGTGCCAATCTCCTATCATTTGGGGCTGAAATCCATGGAATACTCCTGTGAGAGAGTATTCCACCTCAAAGATTATTGTGTCAAAGAGCAAAGCACGTAGAGCTCTGGCAAGGAAGAAATTTGAAAGAACTTACCGAGACAAGCTTCAGATGAACCCTTAGCTTCTGAAGTAGAGCTTCTGCTTGGAGGAAAACAACTGCCTCTGTCAAAAGCAAAGACAAGAAGCTTATGAAGCATGATGGAGGAGAAATACAGAGCTTAGAAAAGTGGCAAAGCACTGCAAAAACTGACAGGAACTTTGCCTTTGTTGCTAGAGAGATGATGGTTGTGGGATGTCATCACTGCTGCAGCGAACGCTTGTACATGGAAGGCAAAAAGAACAAAAATAATAGTGTAGAAGATCACAGCATGGGTAGGTGAGATGCTGTATCTTCTGAATCTGATTGAATTGATCAGAAATAAAGCACTTTTTAAAGAAAAATTATTGATAACTGGAATCACATCAGATTTCATTGCATTTATGAAGTCACGTGCAAGACAACAAGAAAAAGCTACAAAAAGATCTCATCACCTTGACATTCTAGCTTCTTTTCTAGAGATCAGTGAAAAGTTTCATGTATTCAGAAATACAGACCACCACCTTTAGTATTTCCACTCTGGGTCTCTGGGGGCTGGCTCCGGAGCTCTGTCTCCCTTATGGCACATGGTCCCAGCTCCCATCAATGCACACCAGGTCCCTGGGCACAGGCAACCCAGCAAAGGCAATTGGCACCGAGACAAGGACGGGACACAAAGGTCTTCATTTACAATTCCACACAGGCTGCCACAAGGATATTTCCAACTTTACACTTATTTTCAGATTATTTTTTCCAGTTTTGCTACTTAATATAGGATGAGGGCAACTGGGAGTCTGGCTTTTATTTCATTTGAGATCTTGCAGAAGGGATTTTTCCAAAGAAATTAGGCTTTTCTACCAAAATTAAAGTAGCAAAGACCCCACCACAGTCTCATTTTGATTTCAAATCTGCCTTCAGCCTGTTTTTACGCAGGTTGGATGATGCATCCATGAATGCATCATGAACGATGAAACACACCAATTTCTTTGGACAGGATTCCTATCCTCATGTGAATAAAGAGCGATGCATCAAACTCTTCCTTTGGGAAGTGTTCACTCCCAACCAGTTTCACTCTCACCACTTGCTTTTCTGCCTGTTTTCCAATGTGCCAGCACGTTGTGATAAGCACAGAGGAATCTGCCTTCTTGCCAGTAGCTGAATGAATCATAATCACCCTCAACAAATAAAGCAGGCTAATTTTAGGTGCATAAACACAAACACGCAGGGAATTAATTTACTCATGTGCTACACAAGATTAAACAGCAAGCAGAAGAGAACACATGGAAGCGACAATGATTCTTTAGAAGCTTAAAAAGGATTTGGGCTGAGTTCTGTATTGCAGTTGGAAACAACACTAATTCTCTGATTCTCATGTGAATATCTTATTTATTCTGCAAAAGTAGCCTTATTTTGCCTTGCTATAACCTGAAAACTTCTCATTATGATTATTTTTTTAAACATGAAACAGTGAAGTGGTAATTTTTCACAGTGGTATGGAAGATTTAGATGACTTTTGTGTATTTGCACTCTCTTTGGATGGATAAAAAGTTTCCATCTCTAAAGGAATTTTTTTCCTCCTTATAAAAAGACTTCTCACTTGACATAAGGCAAATGTAATTAGTCTCCTGCAAGGTTACATATTTCAAGACTTTTTTTTAAAGTTGCCTGTTTCTATGAAAATGCAACAGAATTATGAACTTATTATCAGACTGTTTTTTTTCCCCTAGAGGTAGAAGTCAGATGTCACAGAACAAAGTAAAAGCATCCATGAGGTTTCATTATGTGTTTTCCATGCTAACTACAGTAGAACGGACAAAAGGCTTGATCCTAAGATGAGGCAATTCGGAGAATTTAGGTGAATCATAAATGATCTTTAGCTTGAAAATCGCCCACTTCTCTCTGAGCTAAGGAAAAGAAATAAGGTTCCTGCTCAAACCACCCCAAGACAGTGCAGGATGGCTGGAAGTTCTTTAGAACATGATGGGTTATAATTTCAGTTCAGGTGGAGGCAGGAGAGGAAAAAAAATCCCATTGTGAAGTAGCAGGACCTTTCTTTAAAGAGTTATTTCATCTTGTCTACATATATGGCTTTTCCCTGTTAGTCTTTTATTACCTGCCTGCTCCTCACATTATCCGGTTGGAATTGTGTTCAAAAGGCTGCATATGAGTCAAAATTATTAAAGCCTCTGTATCCTTGCTACTTACGCTATATGTGAGTATGATATGTCAGCTAAAAGGAAACACTCTTTTATTTGCACAGAATATATTATACCACCTAAGATCTCAGTGATTCAGAGACAGGGACTGGGTTGCCCAAATAATGATGGGTCAAGTCCTAAACTTCATGTCAGTGCTAGATATTACCTGATGTAAGCTGTAGCATCGTGTGTCGCATCTGTGGCTTGTTCATCTGAAGCCCATGGAGCTAAATCAGTTTATGAGGTGGCAGTCTTGGTCCACGTTATTTTTTCCTTCGCATGAACACTACAGGATGGAAACATGGAATGCTTAACTTACAGAGGAGTAGCACCAAATTCTGTCTTTTCCTGCTTAATTTAACCAGCAAGAGACAGGTCTTTCATTGCAACGCTAACCACAATCCCACAGGGTGGGGATAAGGAATGCTTACAACAAGTGCTACTGGTGTCTTAATCTGACACCGCACTGAGGAGATGCAAGACTCTGTAACTGTCTTGTGTTAATAAACAAGCTCACCAAAAATACTAAAGAAAAAAGAATGCCTGGCCTAGCCAAACCAAGCAGGTGGAGCACCATGGTCTGAGCTGACATAAGGAATCTAAATATCATACATAGGGCCTTTCAATACTTGAAGGGGGCCTATAGGAAAGATGGGAGACTTTTTAGCAGGGCCTGTTGGCACAGGACAAGGGGTGATGGCTTTCAACTAAAAGAGGGAGATTTAGACGACAGAGAAGGAAGAAATTGTTGACGCTGAAAGTGGTGAGAGCCTGGCCTAGGTTGCCTGGAAAGGTGGTTGATGCCCCATCCCTGGAACCATTGCAGGTGAGGTTGGCTGGGGCTCTGAGCAACCTGCTCTAGTTGCAGATGTCCCTGCTACCCGCAGGGGTGTTGGACTAGTCGACCTTTAAAGTTCCCCTCCAACCCAAACCATTCTGTGATTCTGTGTGCAGAAGATCTGCCCTCTGGCTGTGTCATGGGGCTGAGAGATTCACACAGAGTGCTGCAGTCAGAAGCCAATTTCTCCTCACTTGGTGGGGAGAGCTGTGCAGCTGCACAGGGTGATGCAGACCTGAGTCACACTCTGGAGCCTCTTGCTCTCTCCATTAGCTATATCTGGGAATATACATCTAGGAATCTATGCTCCCAACCTTAGCACCTCCTTGAAGGCAGCTGAGAGAGTTCTCCTTCCCCAAATGCAGAGAAACTCAAATGAACATCTTCAGAGGGAGCTCCAAGCTCTGTTGCTGCAGAGATCTGTCCTGGCTGATTTACTTTGCATTATGCAGCTCACAAAGATACCTGAGAAACCAAAATACAAGGCCTTTAACCCTTTGAACATTTCTGCCAAGGAACCACTTACATAGAAATATCCAACCCTGCACAGGGCAGCGTGGACAAACATCACCGTTAATAGATTCTTTCTGTGTCAGCACAGATCCCTCACCCCAGGTATCAGGTAGGGTGAAGAGCATGGTTCAGCAGAGCATGGAGGCATGGCACTGAGATCCTCAGCATCTTCCTGTCCAAAGCAAATTATAGACATGGTCACAGAGGCTACAGATACTTCGATTAACCATAGTAAGACCCCCACCTAAATACCTTAAAGCATCTTCCACACTTAGAGAAAGCAGCTTTGAGTTCCTAAGGCAGCTGCTGAACACACTCCAGGGAGTAGTGTCACACAAACTCCTGCAGCAACTGATTCTCAGCAGTTTTTCTGCCCAGGGCTTGTCCCTGGCTAACTGACCAGTTCAAAGGCAGTGGAGATGCCAGGTCCTACACAGCAGCATGGTGCCTTCCCACAGGACATCTGATGGTACAAAACCCTGCTCTCCATCTAAACACAGTAGGATAATGGAGATGGGACCTTGGGGAGCGGAAGAGAAAGCTGCAGCTCATTATTAAGTCTCCGTAAATCACTGCTTCACGTTGAGCAAATCAGTGTGTTAATCTGGATTATAACACACCAATGTTTTGTTGTGAGTGATCAGATTAGTCCAACATCAGAGATCTGTGGCAAAGATTTCCTCTTCCTCTGAAATGCCTGTGACCACTCTTCCCCCACTTCTGACTTCCACCTGATACACTTTCCAACCAGAGAGGCATCCATGGAGACCCTGCTCACCACACAAACCACTTATCTCAAAGCCTGGCTATCTTCTGGACAGAGCAATCCCAGAGCCCTGCAGAAATCCCTGCGGCAGCCGTGGAAATGGGTATCTACAGGTGTCAGCACCGAGAAGTGAACTGAAGTTGTAGAGACCTAGTTATAAGAAATGAGAGTATTCAGAAATTAGTG
>JAVSBS010011984.1:47609-95903 GCA_033124195.1 Coracias cyanogaster | reverse complement strand
CTTCCTCTTTAATCCCTTTTTACCTCGTCCCCTCTTCAAAGGTTTGTTTGCTTATGTCCAAAGTCTGCTCTGATACCACACAGCTGTGTAACCTCTAATCAGAATTCCGTAAAAGCAGGGAAGGTGTGAGAAGCAGGGCTGGGCAAAGTGTCATCTGGACCTTCTACTCAAACACCCTCTGCCCATTGGACTGATACATTTGGCCCTCCTCTGAACAACAGGTACATTGTACCTGGCTTTCTACCTTGTTGAACTTTCACTTTGCCTTGACTTCTTCATGTGACCTTGGACCTGTCTCATCACCAGACTTGTCTGGGGATCACAGGACTCTTGTCTAGATGTGGTTATTCTCACTGGACCTGCCCTTCAGGTGCTGTGGGACTGGACCCTTGTCAGAAAGTTTGCTGCCTGCTTGCCACCCTGTCACTCCTGGCTCCCCTTCCCTTGCCAGACACCCTGACACACATGACACTTCACCACGGCCATTTCCTGCATCTGCTGAACCATACCTTTGAACAGCCTAGCATTAAACATCTACTGGATCGATATTTTAAATTAACTGCTGAGAGTGGCAATGTTGTTGTTGCCTCATCTTGGGAAAACTACAGAGAGCTGGACTCATGTTCACATTGTGATGGAAAGTTCTTTGGCTGACTTTGTGGGGGGTGGTTTCCATCCCTTTGTGGAGCCGTGGTTTATTTTGTTTCTTGTTTTGTTTCTTGATAGCTTGCCAGCGTCCTCTGGGATAGATTACTCCTCAGCAGTTTCTGTATCTCTGTCAGTACAGTCCAACATTTCCTCCTCCCTCCTCTAACATGCAATGACTCAGCCCTGGCTCTCACTTTCCCTTTGTTGAACTTTGTGACAATTTTTTCAGCTGCATTGCTATGCGGCCAAAAGAAGTATGTATACACTGTGCCAAAAAGGAATTTCAAACGACAGAAAGAAAAAGCAAGAATGCTCTTTGTTTGCTTTGCATTATAAGATCTCTGTGCTTTATATCTCAAAACAATATGCATGGGGACTCTTGCATTTATAGACCCAGGACTAGTGTGACAGGGAAGATGTTCAACAGTCGCTAAATCTGCAGAAAGATTTAGCTGAGAAAAGTTCTGAATTATGCTATTTCATAGTCCTCATATCACATTATGATCAGAGGGCACTAACAAGACACTTCAGACTTGAAAAAGTTAAGTGATGGAATGAGCTGCAGTGATGGAGTCATGGATGTGTAGAGTGGGTGAAGACATATGTTTCTTTGAATTACAGGCCTAGAATTGCTTGCAAGAAAAAAGGCAAGGATGACAGAATTAATGACCTGAACTTCACAGAGAAAGACCACAAGGAGTTGGTGATGTCCCCATTCAAAAGAAAAGATAGCTGGGAGCCACCCTAAGGTAATTTTCAAGTTGCTTTTAAACAGATCTAAGTGGATCATAAAGTCCTCATTCAGGTAAGCTTGGTCCTCTTATTACAATTTAATTCCAGTTAACAACATACCAGGAAGGAAAACCCTTAACTAACATGGAATGATGCATGGTACCTTGACGGGCAGGGAATGCGAGGTAGGTACTGTGATAACAGAAATCTGTAAACCCCCATCAATGAAAATTCACAATAAAAAACCACCCATCTTTGTTTTGGACCATGTCGCTGCATAATTATTAAAAGCATCAGTGTTTCCTAACTTATGGAATAACTAATTCCTCTGTGAAAGGGGTCTAAGTTAGTGTGAAATTCTAAGCTGAAGTCTTGACTCAGGCTTACTAGAGTAGCCTGAACTTGTTCCAGGTTTCAAAATCAAGGGAAAAACTTGTAAATTAAGTAGGAGTTGTGCTCTGCTACCATGTTTTACTCCAGTTGCTGGGCAGCAATAACTTGCATTGATCTCTCAGGCAAAGCTCTGGCTCTATTGACTTTCTAAGAACTCATAAACCCAGAGATAGAGCCTTTACCTTGGCATAAGAGCTGACGGGATTTTATTTAGGAATTATTAGAACCATTTGGTGCTGGCCAAGGGATACACAAGACCTCTCACCTTTGCTGCATTCTTTTAGACTTATTTCTCTTGTAAAACCTCACCAATATTCAATGAAGGCTTGTCGTAAACAACTCCTCCTATCAACATATTTTCTAGGTCAGAGTCAGGCTTGCACAGGCATCTTCCCTGAGAGGGATGTGTTGTTGCCACGGCCTTTCCTTAGGCTATCACTTATATAACAGCACGGTCACTGTGGTGACGCAAGCCTCTCGCATTCCCGGCCACAGCAGGACAGTGTGTGAAACGTGCACCCTCCAGGAAATAATGGTTCAAGTTATGGTAATGCTCCACTTGGGATCTCAATCTGGAGATGGGCCTGAGCTAAAACAGCCAACAGATGCTTGTATTCTCTGAAGATCACGTTCATCCCTGTGTATGCAAAGAATTGCCAGGGTTACCACAAAGCTTTTCTTCTACCTCCAAACCAATCTGCTCCCAGCTTGACAGAAGACATTTCTGTGACACAGTTTAGGCTGCTCATCCTTGAAAACAAGAACTTTTCCATTAGTACAAATCTATCATAGAATCATAGACTGGTTTGGAAAGGACCTTTAAAAGTCACTGAGTCCAACCCCCCTCCAGGGAGCAGGGACATCTGCAACAAGAGCAGGTTGCTCAGAGCCCTGGCCAACCCCACCTGCAATGGTTCCAGGGATAGGGTATTGATCACCTCACTGGGCAACCTGGACCAGGCTCTTACCACCCTCAGTGTCCACAATTTCTTCCTTCTCTGTAGTCTAAATCTTCCTCTTTTAGATAAAGCCATCATCACTTGTCCTGTGCCAATAGGCCCTGCTAAAAAGTCTGTCCCCATCTTTCTGACAGGCCCCAAGAAGGTCTCCCCAGAGGCATCTCTTCTCCAGGCTGAACAACCCCAACTCTCTTAGCCTGGCCTCATGTCAGAAGCACTCCAGCCCTCAATTATCTTTCAGGTTGGCTGTGGGGAAGGGCTGGAACTATAGAGACAGAAACATCTCTGGTCCAGTATTTCACTGCCAAATTGTTTAGGAACCAATAAATATGAATTCTAAAAGAATGCAGCAAAGGTGAGAGGTCTTATGTATCCCTTGGCCAGCACCAAATTGTTCAAATAATTCATAAATAAAAAAAAGTTAAACTATTTAAATGAACAAGAAGGAAAATAGAGGCAACCCCTTTCCATACTAGAAGCTAAGAGACAAGCTCCTGTTGTGCTCACTGTGGCTACATGGCATGGTTTCTGTCTCCTTTGGATAAACATTAATAGTCAAGTGGAACAAGAAAAAGAGGTTCAAGAAACTTATGTTTATATCAAAAGGGCTCACTCTTGCTAAAGGATGTTGATTTCAATAAACAGAGCAGTTTCAATAAACTCCAACATTATAGAGAGACTTTTCTTTCCTGATTTTTTAAAAATGATGATTTACAGCACTGTACAGTTATACGATAGCACTGTGTGCTATGGTTTAACAGAGACCAAATTCAATGAAGATAAATTTTAAGCTATGGATGGACTCATCCACATGAGGCAGGACTCTAAATCTTGACCAATTTTAGGAGTTTAATAATATCTGGATGGGACTCCTAAAATTCTGGGTACCCTACACACAAGCCAAGGAGGTCAGCCGTTGGCAAACACGAGACCGCAGGAGTCAGAAGAGCTAGTAAAGTCTTCTCTGCCTCGGTGCCAACCCTGAGCTAATGGATTGGAGCAGGGGGGAGAGGACAGTGAATAAAGGAACATGTTAATTATATGGACTGCTAAAAAAAAAAAGAAAAACCACACACAACATTGTGGTGTGACATCATAGATGCAGAAATAATACTTAACACTCAGTGTGGGAATTTGTCTTTGCATGAAGGATTAATTCTGGCTTCCAGTTTACCTATTAGGAGCTTTTGGGGATATTAGCAGCTGCAGTTCTGAGGGAGTTTGCTTGTTTTTTAAAAATTCTGATGCATCTTTACAATTTCTATTAGATGACACAAAGGGAAAGCAGAACAAGAAAAGGGAAACTAGAGAGGTGTTAGACCAAGAGTACAAAAATGGTGCTATGTCAGGGAAATGAATTATCTTCATTTCATAGAATAAATTATTCCCATTTAGCTTGAAGCTAATTTTCATCCTAATTCTGCATTAAAAGGCTGAACTACATTTTAGGTGACTATTCCAGGGCAGATTGACATCATTTTTAGACACAAAAAAAAGGAAGACAATTCTGTTCTAGTCAGGCATGACAAAGAAAATAAAATCCACTATGTAAGATGAAGAAACTAAAAGTAACATGAAGACAGATCTATTATTCTTCTAGGGCAATTTTGGAGCAACTTCAATGACTTTTTACTGAGGAAAGGAGGGGTTTTTTTTTTGCATGACAGACTTACATGGTGGGTCATTTCTGTTCTACTCCACTGATTTCTATATGAAATCAGTGAAGCTGCAACAAGCTTTCTCCAGTGCAATGGAAAGTAGAACCTGTCCTGACTGGTTTTGCTATTCTGTTCATTAGGTTTATATTTATTTTATTCTAGAACTGATAAACAGTTTGGTTTTCCCAGCCCTTGCCAGTTCACAAGAGGGAGCTTGATGCCTTAATGGAGGCCTTCCTCCCTACACCTGCATGGATAAGGTGAGGTATTGTCTCCAGGTGATCTAAAGAGACATCTTCCCATGTAGCGCTTATTACAACTAACAGAAGGATTGCACAGCCAAAAGCATTTTGTGTTTATTTGCAAAACCTCCCTCAAGAGAGGCCTTTCTCCATTCTTAAGTTTCCCTCTCATCATCTCCTCCTCCACAGCAAGATTACAGAACTCCCCCTAGATGGTCTCACGTAAAAATTTGTTTTGAAGGCTGCAGCCCACCATAAACTTGCTTACACTGAGTGACTTTGATGACTGACAAAGCCAGGAAAAATGGAATAAATTACTGCAATGACTTGCCATCCTCTTTTAGTAACAAAGAGCCAGAGATTCTGGTTTGTTGGGCAGCTAACATGAGAACTGGCAACTGAGTTGCATTGGCTCTTGAAACTGTTTAGATACACTGTGATGGGCATGGTCAGTAGGGAAGACTGTAGAAACCACAATGGGAAACTCTCCTGGAAAGTTCAAGCTAGAGCAAATATGGGAGCCCAGGGAACTCTGCCTGCATTGCCAAAGCTGTAATTTAATGTTCAGACTGAATTCATTGCACTGTGCATTGGGGAGACAATGTGGTTTGGAGGTTACAGAAGAGGGCTGGGAACCACAAGTATCCTCTTGGGATCCTATCCAAAAATGAGCTGCTCACTGCGTGACTTGAAGGAAGTCACTTAATCTGATTTCTGTATGCCTTAGTCAATTTAGATACAAAACTGGATAGAGAGCAGAACAACACTAAAATTTCCTGGTGCTGCAGTCAGACCTTATCTACACAGAATAAATAAGTCCTTTTGACAATTAATTATGCAAGGGAATATGAGAGAAGTGGACCCAGAAACAGTTTGGTTTCTTAACAAGCAGCAAAACCAGGCACAAAGAGTGGCAGTGTTTTCAAGTATTGAAGAAATGCATACAAATAGTACAGGAGATGCTTCAATGCTCACAGTGTCTGAGGAGAATGGCTTTCTAGAGAGAAAAAAATAGTCTCAGAAATCTCATTGGCATGATATCACCCATTCATTAAAAGAACATGATAGCTGAGCAGTCAGATCGGCTTTGCTGGGGCTGAGGGTGTGCATTGGAGTAATTTGCTCCACAACTTGCAGTGTCCACTTGTGAGACAAAAATGGAGAACATCAAACTAGATGTGCTGCTCCACTGATGACCTACAGAAATGGAAAGAACAGTCCTACAGGAACACATGCCTACGCGAGGATCCAAAGCCACTTTGCAGCTAAGTGAAGTGGATGTCTTCTTGCACTACTGCAAGTTTGAATGTCCAGGATTTTCTGACTGTAACTGGAATTAGATTATTAGAGGTCTGGGTTTACCATGCTCGGGGCTTCCTGGAAGCTGTTAATCTGTTTCAGCTCTGAACTGAGAAGATAATGAAAGAAGAGTGGTCTCCTTCCCCTCAGGATGGATGGAGAGCTAGATAACTGCGTGACTTTTAAAGCAAAGCAACCAACCCCAACTACCCACAAAGTGGCCTACATACTGAGAGGTGGATCCAGATTTGAAGTTTCAAAATTTTCTGAAAGTTTAAAGGGTTTTGGACTGGAAAACTACTGACAGCAGAGACATGGAGCCATCATTCCAAACACAAATTCAAGAAGTGGAGTCAGAGGAATTTGTTTTGGGTCTCTATTTTGCATGGGAAGCATTCTAAAGAGAGTACCCTGACAGGTCACCATCAGATGGAGATGTTAGCTCCTGGAGTTTCATTGATATTATATTCTGGCACCATTTTCTGTCTCCTGAGTACAGGCTCCTCAGTAGAGTAACGTGTGCCTGCCTGTGACCTGAGAAAATCACAGTCAAGCTCTGGTGACCGGCAGGGAGATGTTCACTTTGGAAGCTGTGCAGGAATCCAGTTATTGTCCAAGGAAATTTTACTCAAAGAATCCTGGACAGAGCTTGAAACACACCAAATCATTCCATTCACCTAGCCCAGCATTCTTCAAGAGCTGCACTAGGATTCAACCAAATTAACTTGACTATACTTTGAGCCAAAGAAACAAAGTCTTGGCTACAGCAAGATCTTCTCTTCTCAGCTTAGAGATGTAGCACGTTGTCACCTAAAAAAGGGTGTAATATATTTTTATTGCATTTTTAAACTTGTATGTTATTTCAATTTCTTTAAAACATGCTTTTAAACATTTCCTTTAAAAGGCATGCCGAACAAATGTGATGGGAAAACATTCTGCAAAAAGTATGCATTCTCCTCTGCTCACAAATGACTTATAAAATTCAACAGTAACATTTTGGCAATCGGAACTATTTACATAGGAGACAGATGACTAGGCATGGGAAAGCAGCCTTTTGTTCACATCAAAGGACCACATACAAGTTCTCACATGGTACATATATTCATTTTTATTTACAGACAAGAGAGACTGAGCAACTTGATACAAGGATGAATGGTGAGAAGTATAGGAGGTTGGAATTACTTGCACAGCATAAGGAAAAGTTGTCTTATTGCATCATATAGGAAAGTGTTGGCTCAGAGTTCAACCTGGGGGCATGAACACATGGCTCCTGCACCCTCTGCTTTTACATGTTCTGCAGCATAAAGGAAGTGGCTAAGTGATATTTCTCACTTCAACTACCTCAAAAATAGGTCCTACTATATCACTAAGGACTTCAGAACAAACTAAAAGCCACAAAACAAGCCAACCAACCTTTAAACCAAGGACCTCCACAAAAAAATTTCACCAAAGATCCTGAAGCAGGAAACTGGTTATAACCATCTCCTACAAATGCTGCCTCATATCAATCATTACAAAAATGATAGTTTATTCAAGGAAAAAACCCTGGGCCTAGAAACCCACTTTTAAAAGGTTTGGAAATTGTTCCTCATGTCCAGCCTAAACCTTCCCTCACACAACTTGGGACAATTTCCTTCTATCACTTGTTCCTTGCAACAAGAGACCAACCCTACCTGGCTCCAACCTCCTTTCAGGGAGCTGTTGAGAGTGAGAGGGTCTCCCCTGAGCCTCCTTTTCTCCAGGCTCAACAACCCCAGGTCCCTCATCCACTCCTCACCACACTTGTGCTCTAGACCCTTCCCCAGATTTGTTGCCCTTCTCTGGACATGCTCCGGCCCCTCAATGTCCTTTATGGAGTGAGGGGCCCAAAACTGACCCCAGGATTCAAAGTGCAGCCTCAATACATCAGTGTTGTTTCAGATAGTTTGGCCTTATCTGATCAGGGAAGGGTGACCTGTGGAAGGGAGGAGCATTCATACAAAATGTTTACCAACGGAATAGATGTGTTTACTGTACAGTCAATACTACTTGATCTTCTTAGAAGAAAACAGCTTGTGAGGGAGGAGATTAAATGACTCATTAAAAGTTGCAATATGCATTTCTGCTATTCCCAGGGAATAAAAATTTCTCTTATTTTATGACCGATACACAAAGTTCTGGACACACATACTTCTTGCTTTGTTGCTACACTTTTTTTAATGCAGTCTACTGATCTGGGAAAAGAAATTTCTGTCTTTACTGCATGCATCTAAATATCTGGAAACCATCAAACGACATCTCAGTTCCTGAGATGGAGCTATTCTCCAGGTATCAGCTGCAGTAACAAGGTACAACCACTGCTATAAAATCTCTTTTATCAGAGAGAAGATGCTATTTTATATGCAGGTCACTCCTTTGCAGAACACTTTTGACTGGAAAAAATGTTTGAAGAAGGTGAAGTGCTAAACTCGCCTTTTACACATCGGTGGTAGCTGGAAGCTCAAGGATTAGCTGGGCCATCCTGACACCTTGTAAGGCATTCATACTTAACTTCTTCAGCTGACTGAGGTGATCTGAACTGCCAAAAAAAGTTTCCCAAACATTACAAAGTGGTTTATATTCCCTTCAGCCCTTCCTACAGGAGCCACATTGCTTTGTATAACATACTCAGAACAAAAAAAGAGGATAATTCTCTTGGTGATTCAGGGTTGGAGCTCAACTCCTTCAGAAGAGCTGTGAGTTACGCTTGCGTGGGCTGGACAAAAAGGGCAATAGCAGCTCCTTTTAAGATCTCCACAGCCATCACAGGGTGACAGTTGTCTTAGCTTAGTCTCTATTTCAGAAATGTTTTCATTTGAGAACTTTAATCCATAAGGAAAAAATGTACTTATCCTTTTGGCAAATAAAATGCAAGATATTTTAAATCTAATTGGGACTGTATAAGAATTCTTTCCTGTTGTTTCCAGTTTTCCAAGCTTCAACAATAATTAACACAAACAAGAACATCCTTTACCCATTTGAGATTGTCCTGCTACTGGGGTAGTCCAGGCACATGTTCAATCATAAAATGGTTTGGGTTGGAAGGGACCTTTCAAGGTCATTGAGTCCAATCCCCTGCAGAGAGCAGGGACATCTGCAACTAGAGCAGGTTGCTCAGAGCCCCAGCCAACCTCACCTGGAATGTCTCCAGGGATGGGGCATTGACCACCTTTCTAGGCAACCTGGGACAAGGTCTCACCACCCTCATCATCAACAATTTCTTCCTTCTCTGTAGTCTTAATCTCCCTCTTAGTTTAAAGCCATCACCCCTTGTACTATGCCAACAGGCCCTGCTAAAAAATCTGTCCCCATCTTTCTGAGATGCCCATTGAAGTCCTGAAAGGCCACAAGGTTGTCTCCCTGAAGCCTTCTCTTCTCAAGGATGAATAACCCCAATTCTTTCAACCTTTCTTCTAGGAGAGAATTTGTTGTTAAACATATTAGACCTCAGCAGTTGTTCAACACAACTAAGTTGAGCCTTTTCTCTAGCTTCACAGGAAACTTAAATTTCTCTTTGCTTGGCCTTCATGGTCAATACTTTTGTCTTCCAAGACCAGGATTTGAGCACTCTGGGCTGTGGCAAGTCTGGGTAAATTCATGACAGTAAGTGGAGTTGGGTTGTTCAAATCAGCTCAAAGTCTGGTCCCTTCTCTGCACTAGTCATTTGAATTAAATTTAGGTGGTGAAGGTTGAGGTGTTTGTAGTCCAGAAATAACACCTGATGTAATTTGAAACTGAGGAGTTATGAATCTGAGTTTCTGGGAAAAAAAAAGATTTAGAGATGCGTCCAAATGCAGTGTGGAAGGATGATTGGGTCCAAGTTTCTTGTTTTCCCTAAAACTTCATAAACCTCTTGGTTTTTGGTATGACAGTGCTTCAGCCTGCTTGCCCTAAGTGTCTCCATTAGCTTCCACACTGGTGCAGTAAGGCACTTTTTGGCAGCAGAAGAAGTTTTCCTGGCTGAGTTAGGTAAGCTTGACAAAGCAATCTTCTCTTAACCTTTCATTAAGGAGTCGTACGTAACAAATTACAATGCAGATATTTTCCTGAACAGAGAGAAAGGTTTCACAATTTTGACACTGGAATATGGTCTCACTTTCTCTCGCTCAGTGAAGACATTTTATGCAAAACCCAGACAAAGTTAAAAAAGCAAACACTACAGCCAGGAAATCAAATGGTAAACCATTCTGAGAGTTCAGTCCATTTTACATATTTTCACTGAAAACAAAGACAGCAGCTACTTATTTCATTCTACTTTAAATATATTAGCATGCTAAATAAAAAGTGCAGCCTAAGGTAAATAACATCAATAGGATTTCTAGGATTTTTTGCATCGTTTAATATTTATTGATTTATTTTCTAGAGGCTTCTGCAGTCCACTGTTGGATATATGATGGCCATTGGGTATAGAGTGACTCAAGTGTATTAGCAAACTTTTACGGACCTATAAACAAGCGTTGATCAGAAAATCAGTAGCAGTAACAAAAGCAGGATCTGCAGCAGAAATAAAAACAGGATCTGCAGCTGTTATTCCTGGATTCTGCTTCAGACAGCGCACACAATGCACAACAGTGCATGTGCCTTTCCAAGACTGCAGAAAATTGAGCTCACTAATAAAGAACTATTCAGCTACACAATGCCTACCATAAAAGCAAGACACGCTTCATGTTCTCCATGGTACTTCAGTTCATTATGCAATTTTCATTACTATCACTGTAATTCTGCCTGAGAAGTGTCAAAGTTCAGTCTAGTTATCCCTGGCAAGAGACACTGTTCAATTCATTTCGTAGCAACTGTTTATTTCTCCTTCTTCCTAATAATATCAGCTGCTTTCAGCATTGTTAAATGATGTAAATTTGTTATTCTGTGCTGGAAAGTCTGCGAGCAAATTGGCCTTTGTTTGCAAGGGCCTCTCCAGCAGGACCTATTTGCCAGAGATCATAAGATGAGCAGCCAGTTGTGGCTTTTCAAAAATGCCTTTCATTTTCTCCACTACAGAAGTTCTGTTTCTGCTTTATTCAACTGATAAACACCAGTAGAACCATCCCTGTGGGGACGGGGTGAGCTTCAATGCATTGATCGGAGCTTTCTCAAAAGCTCGGGCATTTTCTAGTCTGAGATTTGGGGGTTTTTTCCACCCTTTGCAGATATCAAAGCTTCCAAACTTCAAACTTGATGCACAATATTTATCACATTTAAAGCTGGGCATTGTATTTCAGAAGCATTTTGGGTAATATAATATTAAGTGACATGTTTTCTAAGGCTGACAACAAATCTTCCTAGTAGAGGAGGTCACAGTATATTTTAAACTGCTACAGAAACAAACAAAAAAAGGGGTGCTTCCACCATCGCACAAGGTATCTCTGCTTTGAAAGACTATTCCTAGAGGGGCTTTGCCCAAGTATCCAACTCAAGTACAGGTCAAACCATTCAGGATGGCCAGAGTGACCACAGAATGGTGCTAAGGATTAGAGAGGCCCCAAAGACTGACAAGATTGGGAAATTTCAGCCACCTCCACACTAACTGGGTAAAACTTGGTGGCATGATTCAGAGCTTTAAATCAGCTTAGAAATGACCTTTTAAATCACCTCAGAAAATTCGTTAAGAATGATTTTCAAATTAGCACAAGAGCTTGTTCAAGCTGAATCACAGAAGAATTACTGTTTGATGACCACAATATAGTCAATTTTAATAACACTATAAGAGAAGACACTTCAGAACTACACTACAGGAATATTAAAGCTCAGAGGAAATTACAGAAAAATGGAAACTATAGTTAAAAGAAAATTCAAAAGAGTAGCTATACAAGTAGGGTGATTGCACACAGCAGAGGCTATTTAAGTGTTACACAAAACCTCTCAGTCCACAACCACCTGACAGAAAAAGGCTCCCAAAGAAGCAGGAAGACGAAAGACGATGTGGTTAAACATCTAAGGACTGCTATTAGAAGTTAAAAAGACATTTCAGAATGTGGAAGATACAGCCAGATGGAGAACACAGAAAAAGGAATTAATTATGTCAAGTTAGAAGTAAAAGCATATTTAAAGTCTTTTCCTCATTGGCATAAAGTACAACTTGCTATACGTATACAGACTACGAATAAAAACCTTTTCAAACACACTGGAAGCCAGAAGCCTGCCAGAAATTTTCTGAAGCCAACAGATCATAAAGATATAAACACTGAAGATAAGCCCTTTTCAGAGAAGCTGACAAATTCTTTCCATCCGTGCATGGCACAGAGGAGGTCAGGCAGGTTCACACACTGGGCCAGGCTGCCCAAGGAAAGATTCTGGGGAACTGCCTCAAATCCCAGTGTTAAAGATGCAACTTTTTCCCAGCTCTGCAAAATGAATAGCCATAAATTGCGAAGACCAGGGAATATTCACCCAGCAGCTCCAAGGGAGCTCTAATATCAAATTTTACCAAGCTACTACAGTGTGTAACTTGTCACATGTCTCCCTCACTTGCAGAGGGGTGCAGCGGGCAGTTGTCTCGCAGATCTTGTAAAATGGCTCAAGGGTGTTCTTGCAAATAACATACCAAGGAATTTAACTTCTATAGACCCTTGAAATATACAGTAAAGGTCAGAATGAATAGATACTCGGATAAATATGATTTAATAAGGGAGAGTCAACAATCTTTCCAAACACAAAGTGATGCCTAGCTGTCCTGGGTTGAGTCAGGACCAAACTAATTCTGTTCAGTGACTTTACTTTTCAGCTAATTAGCTTCATTCTACCACAAACCAGGACACGAGTAAATCTTACAGAAAGCTTTGAGGTATGTCAGTGTGTTAATAAAGATCCACTATACCTGCTGTGCTCAGATCATCCCCCAAAGATGCTGATCCTGATTTCTGAGTGGCTTCGGCAGCCACCACCTTTCTGTGGGCTCTGACTTTGCTAGAGGGTAAAGCAGCATCTTTCAAGAATTAATAAGTTGCTTAACAACAGAAATATATGTATTTTTCAGATTGGAAGAAGTTACATGAGGGGTCCTCCAAGAGGCTATACTGGGAGCTGTGCTACTCCACGTTCTCTTAAACTGAAAAGGTGAAATGGGGAGAAAGTTTACTCATCATAAAAAAAGAAACAAAGAAAAATCCTCATTCTGGACAGCTAAAACCTAAGCCTAACTATAAACACTCACAAGTCTTCCAGCATTAGCTAATTAGGTCATTAAGTGAAAAATAGAATTTATTGTCAATAAAAAATAATGCACATGGGGAAAAGCAACCTTAACTGTTCCTGTGCAGTGATGATCTCCAGTTTTGCTGTTACTGTTCACATCAGTTATCCCAATTTTGCTGCAGGTAACACCTAAAATAGCAGATAGATTGTCAGAAAGTAGCTAAAATACCCAATTGAGTGTTAGGAATTTTTTTTTACATAAAGAGGTAGAAAATATGTCCTATTCAAAACACACAGTTCACGTGTTGCGCTTGAGATTTAATTCTGTTTTCTTTCCTTTTCAGTCTCCCCTGTCTTAAAAAAGAGACAGGAGAACTGGAAAAGGAATTGGAGACCATTTCAGGTGAAGGATCACCCGATATACACCTTGGGGGTGATGTGGTTTGGTTTTGTTTTTGTTCTGGGGTTTGTTTTCTTTTTGGTGTTGATTTGGTGAGTTTGGGCTTGGAATTGTTTTGGTTTTTTAACTATTTCCACAGACATATATTCCCTCCAATCATCAGATGATACCAGGTGAGGGAGACAGGGTCCACAGTCCTGGCTTGGCCAAATACATCTTCCAGTGAGAGGTATCAAGAAAATAATTCCTCCTTTTATTAACGCATCTGTTATTTATCAGATTATGTTAAGGGTGACTGAGCAAACCAAAATAAGAGTTTCAGTGCACTTTGGAGCCTCATCTATTGTGAGATTAATAGACACCACTTGCACTGCATTTAAGTACTTGCTGCTCTTTGATATAATCTGGGAATTTGATTATTTCTCAAAAAAAAAATAGCAAGAGATGAGATGAATTCTCTAAGTTTGTGTGGGTTCTAAAAGCCTCTTTTCACCATACCAATAAGTTACTTCTGACTAGGGCAGCCACCCAGCATCTGTAGTCTTGTAAAAACATCTCTTAACATCTTTCTGTGGTGGCTGCACTGTTGACTTCACTGGGACTCTCAGATTTTCTGCGAGGCGGGTGGATGTCTTTATATATAAACAAAGATTTTCTGAGAGGACCTCAGCAATCTCAAAACCAGTGTGTTTCATCAGAGGTTACCATCTTCTATACACAAACTGCAACTCATGCAGCACATAGCCAAAAAACAGTCACCGCCATCTCTGTAGCAGCAGTTACCACCCTCTCCAAACCAACTAACCTCTGGAGCATTTTGAGGTAAACAAAGCAAGCAGTGCAAAGTACCAGCCAAAAAAAAAATCTTGGAAATACAAGAGCACAATCCACAAAAGCTCTAGTTTCCTGAACAAGCTCAGCACTTTAGTTTATAAGCATCTTTGGATGAAGAACAAACACAATGATCTTAAGTAGGGGAAAGGGAACACAGCCCTAATTTCAGAAAACAGCAGCAGTACAGCAGACAGAGAGCTCATGCTTTCCCCAAATATTTTCCTCAACCTGGCAGCAGGCTTTCTAGCTGTCCACAAGCAACTGCCTCTGAGCCACATCACAGCCTCACCAAGTCCCACTTTGAGAAGTGCCAATCCATACAATTCTTCCCAGCCCCAAGACAGTTATTTGACCACCAAACCTAGCTGAGGTTTATTATGGTCCTCAGAGACAATTAGAGCTTTGTTCCTGCCCTGTGAGCTCTCACACTGGAAACAGAAGCACTTACAAATTTGAAATAAAGCTCAAGTGCTTGTAGCCAACTCCCTCTCCAAAGCCTCTCAGAAGTCCCCTAGCTCAGCCAGGTCTAAGCTGCAGCACAGGTACAGTGACTGTGACAGTCCCTCTTCAGATGAGGTTCTGTAAAGCATCACTTTTCCACCCCACCAATACAGTGAGTCAGAATACACCCAGGTTTCTCAAGTAAACCCTTTTGCCAGACTGCATTTTGATTTGTGAATGCTGATATGAGAGGTCCAGAATACAGAACATTCAGCTTAGCTCCCCAGCCCCACACACCAACACCCCTCACTAGGGAAAACCACCTGCAGTTCAGGTACCTTCTTAAACGTGCCTCATTCTTTACAGAACCCTGTCAAATAACCAGTGAGGAAATGTCTCAGACATGTTGTATAAATGAAAACTATACAAAGGTAAAACTTTAAGTTTATTTTGCTTCCAAAAGAAAACTCTGCTCTGCTTGATACCTTTCACCTTAAGCTCCAGAACAGCAATATCTATAGTTTGCTAGAAACCAGCAAGCAGAGCCTTTCACTGCTGACTCTGTTAAGGTCCATGGTGGTTGTACAGTGAGGCTTCCCTAGTTTCCACCTGCCCAGGATTTCCTCAGCCTCACATCCAAGAGACACAGCACATATGACTGATCCTGCCCATTCCAGAACAAGATCCCAACCATAGCACTGACCTGTTGCAGGAAGAACATCACCTTCCAGGCAACACTGCCCAAAAGCTTCCCTCTGAAGCACAGCCCCATACTGAGCTAGTCCACACAGACACTCAAATAGATATTCTCTTCCTGTTGACTAGAATTCTTTGGAAATTTGGAGTATTTGCCTAGGGGAACTTCAGGAAGGACAGCAGTAGGACACATCTCCTCAGCCCAGCTCCACCCCAAGTATCAAAGACTACCTGGGAGGGCTGCCAGCAGCCTGGGAAGGTGGCACAGCCACAACACTCATTAAAGCTCCTGCTCATTGTCTTAGCTGCATTCCCATCAACATCACACTGAGCAGTCAGATGCACAGTAAATTAAAACCGTGTATTGTGCTCTGTTCCCTGAGATAACAGATCCGATTACTTATCTGGTTTTAATTTCCACAGCTGCTCACCAAGCTCCTAACCAGAGCACAGATGAATTTTAAGCTACCAACTTGAACATATTCCATATGGTATCTGACCAGGCAGCTTAGATTCTTTTAGTCTGGAGCTGGAATATTTGAATATTAAAGGCTTTTTAGGAATAGCACATAGGAAATGGAAGTTTATTTCCTCAAAAGTCAGTGACAAACCTCAGCCTAATTAGTCACCTGCCTCAACAAATCTGCAGAACTAATTATCATTAGTGTGCATGAAACATTAAAAGTAATGGACTCTCAGAAGTCCCACTGTGCTACATTCTGCTGTCACGTCATTACTGTAAGAAAATTCTGAAATCTACGTTCACTTGTGTAACTTTGCTCAAATCTTTATTTGTTGAAATTTTCCCCTTTTTTGGATGCTGAGGAAGAAATTGTGGTAAGTCTGAAAGAACTCCTTTCAGCTGGTTCAGAAGCTTGTGGGAACTGAGTTTTCCTGTTTAAAAGAAAAAAAAAAGAACAGCCAAACAAATCACAAACTCTCCCTCCCCTGAAAAAACCTAAACAAAAAAACCCCTTACACTGAGCCACCCACAAAAATATAAAAATACCCCTTTTAAATTATGATGCTTTTGTTCTGTCAGCATAAACAACTGAAATATCTTGCACACCCTTAAGCTAATAGTTTAATTAAGACAGATAATAAACTTCTGGCATATTTGCTGTGCTAGACCTCACTCTTTGGTTTCATAATCTATAACTTGGGGTTAAATCAATTGAAAAGAATTAGCTGGCAGCATCCTCTTTCAAAAGGGTATGTTACTGCAGTGAGCAAATATGCTGAGGAGCAAACAGGTTGGCTGTGGAGCTACTACGGAAAATTCCACTGGGCTTGGTCTATTTTATTACATTATATTAAGAAACCAAGAGGTTAGATGAGTTGCCTTTTGTCCTGGTGTGTGGGGAGACCTGGCAGAGGGCACTGAATATCTCATGAAGGAAATAAGGAAATTGCTTTTACTCTCTTGTCTTTAGAGACATTCAAAGGAGCCAGGCTCTCACAGGGCAGAAATCTGGAGGAGGACAAGAGGCTTCCTTGGAATATACCAGGGAGATCCCCTGGCAGCACTGTACATATGGGATCAGGTCAAAGATCCAGATAGTCTGCCCACTTCTCCCCGCTGCAGCTGGGATGCCTGGAGAAAGTAGCATAAGGACACAATAATATTTCCCTTGTGTATCCTCCCAGCTCTGAACTTCCTCAGCCAGAGACTATTTACTGCTCAGGACCCTTCATAGATTACTTTCTCCCATTGATTTGTGGAATTGTGGTTTGAATCATTTGGCCTTCAAAACATCCTGTGGCAAGGCGTGCCATAGTTTATGTTCCTATGGAAAAAGGAAGGGTTTTTTGTTTGGCTTAAGCTTGTCAACTGATTATGTACTTGTAGTCCTCATGTCACAAGAAATATCAGATATGTCTTTGCTGGTCATCTTTTCTATAGCCCCTCCAATGTTCTAAGCTGCTGGATCTGCCTTTCCCACCCTTTAAGTTCATATCTTCTGATTGTGAGAATTGCATGTCACTGCTTCCTACATCTCCAAATGAAATCCTGAACACAGAGTATCAAACCCACAGATTAAGCAAGATCAAATTATGAAGTTAGCAGCACGATGATGCCTTCGCTTTTATTTTCCTATTATTTTTCCTATTTTACTTTTTGTCTTTTCTATTACTGCCAACTCCTCCACTGTGCAAAGCTAACGCAATCTTGGTGAGAAATTTTGAGTGCGTATTTTTGGGCTCATTGTTTGGGTTTTGTTTAACAAGCTCTAGCACTCTAACACGTCAGAGTGAAACTTAGCCACTTAATTATCAGGACCTGAAAAAAATATGATAGATGTGCAGGGTGGCTTCTTTGTGTAAAGGCTACATGAACCTCTCCTCTTCAGTGTACCCATACATCTATAATTCTATTATAATTGCAGTTTTCCCCTATAGAAAGTCATCCTTACCCTTCTTAAACTTCCCAGAACCCTGTAAGAACCAGCATCCATTTACTATCTGCTATTCCTTTGGCACCAAGGCTAATTTAAGTCACGCAGTTAACAGCCCAGGAATTTCATATTTGAATTCCTTCAAAACACCTGGGCTATACCATTTGGCCCTGACAGTTTGGCACTCCTCATTTTTATGGATTTGTTCCAAAAACTTTGACATCACAATTCAAAAACACCACAAAACCTGTGAGAAATAGCTCAGGTCAGTCAGACCAAACAAAAAAGAGCAGAGAGTCCCACAGAAAAGGATCCGCAGAGAGGACTCCGAGCCATCATGATGGATTAGGCAATTAAAAGACAACATTAACCTTAGAAGTGTAAATGCTCAATTTGGAAAGAGTCAAAGACCTTGCTCTTCATCCACACAAATATTAATGCTGGCACCATTTAGAACTCACTAGAGGAAGTTTCCAAGCTGGCTGGTAGAACCTTTGGCTAGTCCTACACGCAATAAAAGTTTGAAGACTAAACATTACATTTAGCTATTAACAACACCTTGTAGGATCACGTTGCTTGCAGCTGGGGAAAGTACAGAACATCAGGATTTGGATGCAATACATTTCCAAATATAAGCAAACAACAAACTCGTTTGTCCTCGGGGTGTTTTCTTGGTTTTTTAAAAGGTTGGTGAGCTTAAACAACATGTTACCTAAAATAACGTAGCAAAGCCAAAGACCACACATTTACAGGTCCAATATAAATGTCTCCTAATAGGAAAGCAAAGTTTCTTAAGGTTATATAACAAAGGTTATTTCAGACAGGGAAAAAATTGAACTCTGTTCCCACAGGCATCCTTCTCCTCATACCCCATTCTTTCCAGCTCCCTTTCTGCTTACAAGCACTTCTCAAAATTGTTTCTTTTGCTTAGTCATGAGGTTTGGAGAGAAAAAAACCAGCACAATAACTGTGCTGATTACAGAGTTTTAATTAACGGAACAGTTCCTGCTAGAGCTCCTGTTTTCCCAACAGATCCTCCAGTTTAAGACTCCAGTTTAGTGTTGTTGCTGCCCTTTAACTCTTTTAGTCACTAGAGCTGACACTTTAGTTACCCTGGTAGTTGTCACCAGGAAGGGCAGGAAAGAATGTGTTGCCAGCACTGAATAATCCCCTTTTAACATATCACTTTAGGGATCACAAGTAAACCCACACAAGAAAAACAAAACCCCACACAAACCAACCCCAAACCTATCTCCACATCCAGAAAACTGCATAATTCACTAAATCCAAGTCTCAATCCTTAGCAAACTGACTTTTCACTAAGGTGGGTTGACATTTGTTTGCCCACAGGGGAGGCTGGGAAAAGGGAGGATTTCACATCCTCTGACTTATTTTGTCAGCTTGAATTTGATCTTACCCACATCATCAATTCAGGGAGTGAACACTGAGAGCTCCAAGGAAAAGGGAGTCAGACACTTCACAAGGAGAAAAAGAATCTTTTGAACATGAATATCACTGAATATCCCATCCTATCAGGCATGTACGTATGCTAAAGTTATTTACCATCCTCAGTGTGATGTAGCTTCTTCTAAGTCACTGCTGCTTAAAGAGCATCATCCCCTCCAATAGTTCATACACTCTCATTGTCTTCCCTGATGGGTTTCCAAAACCTAGAGCCCTGAGTAACTTGCTTCATGTAAGAGTTCAGAACACCCAAAGCTAAAGCTACAGCAGTTCAACACTGACCAACATCCCACCCACAAACAGAACCTGCTGTGTCAGAAGGGCTGTAAAAGACAACAGCCAGGGAGTACAGAGGGCAACCAACCAGCCAGGTTTTCTTTAGACATTTAATCGAGTCCAAGTCATAACACAATAAAGGAAAACAACTTATTTGCAGAGAAAGTTCAATTTTAAAAGGCAGCAGGAACTGGAAAACCTAAAAGCAGCATCCATGCTGATGAAGTAAGCAACAGTGTGTCTCTGCACTTATGAACACTCTCCTCTTTTCCACCCCAAAAGATAAGGCTACTGGGGTTTTTCATTTATTTTAGCTCAGACTTTCTGCTCAGCTGAGAAAAAGGCTAATAGGCATAAATTACAAGAAACTTCAAATTATAGCCATAAAATACACTGGAAGTGCTGCTTTGTCTCAGCTCATGAATCCCATCACACAGGATATGAAGCCTATATAAGTGTAGTCTACTATGTGACTGCAGAATTAGGCCACAGGGGGCATTATTAGGAGTACAACGGGATTTTGCATAGTCAGAGAAGAAATGAGAGAAGTGTAAGGAGGACTGGAATTCAAATTTAGTGTGCTTTGGGATTGAACCAGAATTTCAAAATGAGAACTACATTTTCAAGACCTGATGGGACTGCAGGAAATGCATGTTAGTGTTCTCTGTCACTGAAGGAGGCAGAACACCAGGAAACCAAAAAAGAGTCACTCCTTCAACATTATCCTTATATCTCATATAGCTAGGCTCTTGATACCACTTCTACAGAAAGATATCTTAAAAGGGGATGGTGCATCTACAGTCATACACCTGAGAAGTCCAAAAAGTCCTTTCTGCAGTGTGTGCAGTGGCCCTGATTGCTCCCCACAAGCACTGAACATCTGAGGAGCCTGCTTCACTACTCACACAGTGACCCCATCCAACCAGAACAGGGAGACGTGGTCTTTGGCAGAGGCATGTAACAACCAGAGCCACTCTCGTCAGGCCCAACGAATTGAATTCTTCAGGACTGCTGCACATAGCCAGAGCAACTTCTCAAACTGCCCCAAAGGCAGTGTTTGTGAAGTACTAAACCAGTGCACCAAGGACCTATAGCATAAGCCTTAAGTTACAATTAGTGAAAACTAATTTGAGCAGCCCTTCTCCAGCTCTGCCTTGTGCTGACAGTGCATCCTGCTTGTTTGGCACCCTTGATACCCACAGAACAACAAGCTATTGAAGTTATCCAGAAGCTGGAGGGGTCGTGGCTACCTAAATTCAGCCCCTTTGCTCACCTAAGAGCCTTCCCAGAGGCCCACACAGAACCTCTCTGAGCATGCCATTGTTTGCAGTGGTGTGAGGACACAACAAATGCTTGGCAAATAGGCCCAGACAACACAAAAGCTGTGGCAGAGGGCAGATTTTAGCAGTTCTCATTGCTATGGTAGTCTCAACAAGCCAAGATCTAAAAATAGCCTGAGCAGTGATTTCAGAGTCTTTGTGGAAGCAGAGCTCCTTAAATTCTGTCCTGAAGCAGACCTGAAAGTTTCAACTGGAGCGTTATAAATCCCTTTTAGATCAAAGATGGATACCTAGGTCCTTTATTCATGCACGTGATACACATACCCAAATAATCCTCCTTCACTTTTAATTATTTCAGTCAAACTCAGGACAATAAGCTTCAGCTGCTCCTTATGACTTGCATGTCTAATAATTGACCTATTTTTGAAGGTGGCACACCACAAAGAACCACATCCTTTTTTGGAAAAGAGCGGCTAAAAGAAACTTAAGAATTTAGGCAATCTTCATAATATAAACAAGCTAAAAATCAGTTCTTAATTCAGCCAGCACTCTTCCCACCTCTAATGGATTTTTAGCTAAAGAGCTTTATCCGCAATGGGCCAAATTCTCACAGTACCAAAGACTACCTGCTTTCACCACAAGTGTGACTTGCTATTTTCCCTCCCCTTGACCTGTTTTTTGTCACATCTGCATTTCTGCATACTTGGGAAAGGACAAACTAATTAAAATCCAAGGTGTACTCACATGGGCACTCATTTGCAAAGCCACCAACAGCTTGTGCGTCTCTGGCTCCTGCACAGCAATGCTTGCACAAGCTACTTTCTTCTCATGGAGACAGTTTTACTGCCTCACATGTGCTGAGCCTTCAGCCTTTTTGAGAGTGACTCAAAAGGTCATTTTCTGCATTTCCACGCATATCAGCTCAAGAATTTCAGCCACCAAGTTCTGCTCATCTTAGTGGTACAACACAAAGAACAGAGGTTTCCTTCCACTTTCACATAATAGGATGCAAACTGCACCAGTGGAGAATAATCCCTTTCAAGTCTAACTGTAATATGATAACATGATTATCCAAGAAATTTTAGCAACTTACAACATCACTAACACAATATCTTGGACCATTATTGTAGATATTTTAATAAGCTTTTTCTTTGTAGGCTTTTCCCCCTAGATAACAGATACCTATAAAGCCTAGGAAGACAAAATGGCTATTACTTGATAGACCAGAAGAGTCATCTAGCACAGTATCTCCAAGAATATGGTCATAATGGATGCACACAGAAGAGAATAAAAGCAAGGGAAGCACACAATAATACTTTCTCCGAATAGTCCCTCAGCACCCTAGTATTCATTGCTCAGCACCTTTCTCAGCCAGAGAAGACCACCGAGGTCAGTTTAATAACGTCAAATCTCAATAAAAATCTGATTGCAAGAACACACACAGGGAATGTGCCCCTAGCAAAGTGGGACTTCAGCTGTGATTATGGTTCCCAAAAACTATGCAGTGCCTGAAAGTGAGAGGAAAAACATGAACAGAAGCCAGGAGGAGCACCAGGACCTGCAGAGCCCCTGGCCTCTCTGAGAAAGTTTCCCAGAACACATTGTCCAAGATGAGTGTAGAAGCACCTGCCCTGGAACTGTTCCAGGGCAGGTTGGCTGGGGCTCTGAGCAACCTGCTCTAGTTGAATATGTCCCTGCTAACTGCTGGAGGACTAGATGTCTTTTAAGGGTCCCTTCCAAGCCAAATTGATCTATGGCTCCCAGACTGCAAAGGCTTGGCGGCATCTCCAACTCCAGACAGGGACAAAATGCCAGCTGGGGCTGTGCTGTTTTTATACAGCCGCAGGGAGCAGGGGGGTTACAACAGCAGCAGCCAAACCTGTTAAATCCTTTCTAGCACACCTTGATGCCACCTTATACCTGCATAAGGCAGGAGATCTCCTGTCTGCAGGGACTCGGGGGAGGTGGTGGCATTGTGCTCGCATCAACAAGGGCAGCACAGGTATTCTTTCTGGCTCCACATACTGCTCCAGTGCTATGGCAACAGGAACAACAAATAAAAAGCAAGACAATATGAGCTTTGCACAGAATTTGCCATTTTCATGACTTCTGATTAAAAAATAGCTTTGGGAAATTTTTAGTGAATTTCCACATTTCCTTGAGCCTCTTTTGCTGGTAATTCAACAGATCCTAAGACTTGGCCCCTGCCCACGCATTTCTTTTCATGGGCAGATCCCCAGGTAATAATTCGGCTGTGGTAGTATTTTCCAGGGAACTTTCCATATATCTTTAATAAAAACATTGCCCAAAGGCCAGTCCACTGATGACTACTTATTGCAATTTCTCTCTCCACTTCCAGGTAGCATCTGCTGTCCTGAGACAGCAGCAACACAAAGCTGGGGAAGAAGAACCCATTCATATGCCCCATAGCTTCTGAGGATCAGATATTTAAAAATAAATCCATGCATATTTTCCACCTCCTGTTTGGTATGTCCTCGTGTCGCTGCCCATTGTGGTCCAGAAGGATTTTGCTTCCACCACCTCCCAAAGGCATCATGTGCTAAAGACTAAAGAAATTTGTGCTCTGCCACAGAACTACTAAGCATGTTAATGTTCCACACAAAACACCAAATAAAGCAAAATACTTAAATTGCCTCCTTGCTTCTCAGCTTGCTCTTCTGCTTTTTGAAGTAACCTTCCCTGCTATCGGAGGTTCTGCTCTCACTCCCAGTGACCACACAAACACATACACGAGCTCACACACATGCATGGACAAGCACATATAAGCCAAGAAGAGTCTGAAATCTGACAGCAACACCTTTCATTGGCTTTTCTGCTTAGAACATTTAATGTCCTTTTAAAGGCCAGCAAAATATTTATCCACAAAGCCTCTGTCCAGGTTTATCTGGGACTGTTGGTGAAAAGGAACTCCTGGTAATGAGTTTTACTGTCTTTTTAGAGAAAAAAAAAGCACAAACAAAAAATATTCACCAAAAAAGCCCAATTAAGGTTTATCTTAGATTTTTAGAAGCAGGATTTAACCTAGCAGAGTTGTGGCAGTGGGGTTATCATGCCTGTGCACCTGAAAGTCCTGCTCCCTCTTTCCCTGCACTTCACTATTCAAACAAAGCAAGCCTCAGAGCTTTGAGCACACTACCATGGGACAAATCCAGGCTTGAAACAGCAAGCCACAAAGCTCAAAAGCACGAGCTTTTTCTGCTAGAACACCAGGCTCTCAAGCAAACGGGTCCCAGAGGCACACAGCCCCTGTGAACTGGGCAGAGCTGGGGACACGCACCATGTAGCACGCCCACGCGCTGGTCCAGAGGTCATTCAGCAAATATGTGCAACGAACAACTGGACACAACGTTTGAACATGGTGAGTCACGTCACAGTTTTCAAACCATGGCTTCACAGCACACACTGGCATGCAAAATGCCAGAAACTTCCCAGCCAAACCAGCAGCAGAATTCAAGTTCTGTGATCTCCTTGGCTTTGCCCACCCTAAACAAGCTACAAGAGTGACCCCTCCAACTCCCTCTGAGCAGCCCACGAGATGGGAGGCATGTTCCCTGATGTGTCACAGGCATCTACAAACATCCCTAAAGCTGAGCAGGACTGGTACTCTACAAAGCTCTTGTCCCACAAAAGAGGTTATTATCTGCTGAGATATCACAACATATCTCACCACACTTATAATTCCTCCACCAGAGGAGCTTAACTGCTTTTTTTACTGCAATAAGGTATTCCAGTCCACCAAAAAAAAAAAAAAAAAAAAAAAAGCAAATATATGATACAAGAAAGAACCAGAAACACACCTTCCAGCTACAGAAGCAGTAAACACATTCCTCCCTTCATCTTCTGAGAGCAGAGAAGAACTGTAGGAGAATACTAAGGGCATTTAAAAAACCTTAGTTGATTAAGCCTAATTAACAACAAACTGATCTTAATAAGCCTGACTAAGCTCACCTGGGACCTCACCCACACCTGCACCCATGGCCCAGGAGCTCCCATGCAGTCTCAGCTGGGGCCACCAGTCAACAAGACAGGGACAAGCCCCCACAGTTGGCCTGGACTGTTCCAGCACTGAGCCCAGCACCCAGAGCCGTGCAGGGACTGGGGGTCACAGCCAGGGTTGCACTGGGGGGTCCTGGACAGGGGTGTCAGGGAGGAAGGTCCCTGGAGAGGCTGGCTGGGAAGATTAAGGGTGATTAGTGGCCTGGAAGGAGAAAAGCAGCTGTGGCCTCTGGAAGGCAGAAAGGAAAAGGTCTCACCTGTTGATGTTGTCTCCAAGCCATGTGTCTTAGCTAAACTCTTCTGTTGAGACCAGTCGTGTTAAAATGTGAGTAGCTTGTTATTCCAGGCTTCTCTTGAATTAAGAAAAAAAAACAAACAACAAACCAAAACCACAAACATAAAATCATTTAGGTTGGAAAAGATGTTTAAGATCATCAAGTCCAACATTACCCCAGCACTGCCAGGTCACCACTAAACCATGTCCCTCTGCACCACATCTCCACAGCTCTGAAACCCCTCCAGGGATGGGGACTCCACCACTGCCCTGGGCAGCCTGGGCCAGCCCTTGACAACCCTTTTTGGGGGAGAAATTGTTCCTCGTGTCCAACCTAAACCTCCCCTGGTGCAACTTGAGGCTGTTTTCTCTTGTCCTATCACTAGTTCCTTAGAAAAGACCAACCTTATCTCACTCCAACCTCCTTTCAGAGAGTTGTTGAGAACTCTAAATGACTTGTCCAATGGGGTTTGCACTTTTAATCAGACAGGAATATTAGCTACATGGCGCTGGCAGGCCAATGCATTTAGTGAACTTTGACACTTCTGCAGTATGTCATAGTGGTGGCATAGGACCATTCACAGTCTGGCAGCTTATAAGGCCAATCCTGTGTGTTTACTCACTGAATTTATGAGACTATCTCCAGTGCAAGCTGATGCTTTGTTCTCTCCTGCATTTATTTACAGAGCAATCCTGGACATGCTGATTATGCTGGCTCCTGTATTCTCCTTGTCAACCAGCACCTAAAGAAAGCCACACATTCTGTTATAGATGCAAAGCTGGAATATTACAGATTTTCCTTCAAACATCAACCCATCCTAACACACATAGGAATTTGAGCTCAATGGCTGGGCATTAACTCACAACAAATCTGAGGTAGCAAAGGGTAGATACTAATTACTGTGCAAAATTCAGTGTGCTCGTGGAGAATGATGAGACACCTGCCACTACCACTCAGGCTGAAGCTGTGCAAGAGTTTCCTTGAAGACATTCATATGCAAAAATCCAACCTGATGAGCTCTGGGCCATCTTGGTATCTCAACGAACTGTTTGTGTCAGCTACAGACCTGTTCCTGTATGCCGCAGGGATTAGATGGCTCTGCTCCTGACACATGCAGATGACTGCTGGTTCTTGTTCACCATCAAGGACAGAGCAGGGCCTGTTTGTTTAAACTGGAGTCTACTTCTGTTGGCTCTGGTTCTGTTTCCTGGTTTCTCTAGTGATCAGACTTGACTTTGGTGAAAGATTGAGATGTTTCAAAGTCTCAACCCAAAATGTCCAAACTGAGAAGACTGCTTTTTGATCTGATCACTGTGGCTTTGTCAAGCTAGAAGGGGTCAGCCTTTGCACAGGAGACCTCAAAATGAAGCAGTGTGTTGTAAAATGAGAGCAAATTTCATTACTCTTCTCTCACACTTCTGCTTGTGTGTCACACCTCGCCACAAATTCACAGCCATGGGGTTAACCTCCTCACAGGTCACCAGTACCCAATCTTCTTTCCAGATCAGTGTCTTCCTTTCTATCCCATAGTGAGAATGAGTGTCTTTGTCCTTCATAGAAGGATGCAGAATATATAACCCACCATACAGAGTCCTGTTTGCTTTGCCACCATGCTCTGGGCCATTCACTTTTCTTTCAGGTTGTGCTCAGTATTTTTGTCCTTCCTGACTTTGAAAGGAATTTTATTTTTCCCAGTAAAAACAGTCACATCAGGAAATGAGCAAAATTGCAAAGATCATTGCGAGCAATCTCTCTTTCCCAAACTGGTCCAAAATTCTGTGCTTAACAGTTGATGTTTTGTAGGATTTTCCCGCTGACACTCCGTCCACCACACCTTCCCCAGTACTAGCAGCTACTGAGAAAAAGGCAGGAAGGACATATTCTCATCCAAACTCAGGTCTGTTTCCAGTTAAGGGTGCAGTAAAATAATATGTCATTATAAAATCAGATGGAAAAACCCAAAGTACAATTTAAAGACAAGATGCTTTCTTCTCAGAAAAATAAATGTCAGCCTGGCCCCACCTTTTCTTCTCTACACAGGAGACTCAGACTGAGAAGAAAAGAGGTCAAATGTTTTTTTCTGTCTCATGAGCTGAACATTTCAATTATGGTTGCACTAGAAAAGTTTGTAGTAGCTAGGAGTACCTTTAACAAGCACATTTGAAGTGGCGAGCAAAATCCAATTATTGTCTTTAGGTTGTTTTAAAATATTAACATAGCTGTCAAACGACTAATACCTGCCTCCAGTCCACTATATGACCCATGTCACCCACACTGCATACCAGATTGCTTTGTCTCGTCTCTGTTAACCACATCTCCTCTTCTGGATTGCAGGCTCTGAGTTGAGCTTTTTTTTAATCGCTTCCTTTAGCAGCTTGCAGATGAGGCCCCACCTTGACAGATTGGCTTAGGCATTGGAACAGGCTGCCCAGGGCAGTGGTGGAGTCACCATCCCTGGACATGTTCAAAAAACGAGTAGATGTGGTGCTTTGGGACATGGTCTAGTGGCCAGGGAGGTGTTGGGATGAAGGCTGGACTTGATGATCCTAGAGGTCTCTTTCAACCTAAATGATTCTGATTCTATCATAAGCGCACCCACTTTTAGTCAAAAAGATGATTTATGAACAGAAACAAGCTGATGTTTCCTCACTAAAGTAAGCAAAACCAACATGGCTGTGACCCAAAGCACAGTTGTTTCAACAAAACCTTTGCTTCTTTCAAACAGCGGAGGAGAAGAGAGTATAAGGTATTTATAAGTATAAGGTATTTAATTCCATTTAATCCATTATGGTTTTGCCTCTGTGTATTTGCTAACCACTGAGATAGGGAGTGTTTGTCATTTCTTTTTCTCTGGCTCAGCAAATATACATTTTATACTGTGGGGATACAAGTCCAATGGGAGAAACTCTAAGTGTACTGCCCTTTCTTCCTAAAATACCCAAAAGTGCTGGTAATTCAGTGGGACTGGATTATCCAGATCCAACCAAGCGCAGACTGGAACAGGCTGAGGGATTCCCAGTTTCTGGGCAAATGCATTGACCCCTGAGATAAATAAAAGGGAAAAATGACTGTGAAGAAGAATCCACCCCTGGAAAAAATTAAAATCCCAGGAGTAACTAGTCAAAGAATTTGACCTGAATTCATAAATAGTTTTGGGATGACCTAAATATAATTTTCCCAACAAACTTAGTATTTGCTATAATTTTTTCTTCTGACTCTGCAGGCTCATTTGGAGTACCTCACTACAGGCATTAAACAACAGTAAACTTTGAGATGGGAAGGATTTCTTTTTATACAGCCTGGATAGAAAGGAACTCACTGTGGGCTTCCTTAGTCCACACTCAGAAAGCTGTAATCTGGTTTTCTGGAGTGGCCATCATCACAAAATTATCACTGTGAGGAACTCAGCAGACAGAATGACCACAGTCATCCTCAAGAATGACATTCTCCCAAATGAAAGGTCACCAAATGCCTGACAGAATTGCCCTTTTCATTAGTCACTGGAAATATTAAAGCTCCTGAGAAAAGAGGATGACACGGTATCATCCTCAGACACAAAGCAAAATGAAAGGGCACCTAATTAGAGGTTTCACAAATATCAACAAGGCAAAGTTGAAGCAGACCTCAGTCTGTGGGAAGGAATCATTTTTTTATTACCCTGTGATTGAGACCATGGCTGTGATGGCCACCACAGACAGGCCATGTCCCTCCTCCTCCATGGGCACAGCCACCAAGACAACCCCAGTAAAGAGGGGTGTATTCACCAAAATTCTCCACACTCAGTTATCCTTCAAAAAGGAGTTTTGTGAAGGACGAGTAAATGCCAGAGCTATTTGTATTAAAGACACAGCAAAGATAAAATATGCATTGGATAAACCTGGTGCACCTTTCACCAGGCTTTTCAGAGCTGGAAAGCAAATTCAAGGGGTTAATAAGGCTTGACAAGCCTAGCAACCAGAAATGTTGCTCAGACTGAGGATATGTAATTAAACAATAAAGTGCAACATGCGTGGCTGCTGGGGAGTAATAACATCCCTCAGGGGGTGTGCAAAAGCATAAAGCTGTGAGCAATGGCACCTGGGGGGGGTGTGATTATGGAGAGCATCACAGGGTTTGTTATTCTTCTTGCGAGTCCAGTGGCTGATGGACCTACATAATGTCTCCCACCACAGCTTGGCCCAGCAAGACCTTCCCTCAGCCCCATGGGGAGACCTCTGATGCTGACTTCCACCGTGGTCTTGGGCCCATCATCGTCCCAGGGCTCTGCCAGTGCAAATGGCCTTGAGTGGAGACACTGAGCTGCTGTGGGACTGAAAAAACACTGGATCCGTCTCTCTCCAATAAAAATCTCTCAGAGGTGTCCCTCTGTGAGTGTCTCAGAGAGCTGGCAGCCCCTCGTTGGGCTACGTGCTGCTTGCTACCCTAGCTCAGAGGCAGTAATTCTCATTTTATGACTTTTATCACCTCACAGTTTCTTCTGAGAGTCTATCGGCGTAATTAACAGAGTTTTTCAATAACTTCCATGCACATCAACAAAGCAGCCAGCGGGCTGCACAGAACCACAGTGTGAAGGCAACCGTGTGGCCATGACATGTCTGCCCCATCTCCCTAATGGTTTCCTTCATCCCTGGCAGATTCATCCTCCATGGGGGGTGGAAAGGGGTGTTGGGGCACCCCAGAGTGCCCAGCCTGCCACGTATGGGGCAGGACTTTGGTGCTGGAGTGGCCCAATCCCCATCCTGCTGAGCCAGGACACAGTGGGGAAAGAAGTATAAATGCATCCATGAAAGGAAGGCTGCAGTATAACCCATCCTTGGGGACGTCTGTGATGGAAGGTAAGAAAACTGGTGCGAATTGGACAGAAAAATATCACAAGTTCAATGTGAGGCGCCCCCAGCATGCTGAAATGCTGGGGGAAGGGGGGGGTCCAGGACCACTGGAGCTTTTTGGGGGCCATTCATAGGGGAAACCTTTCCAGTGAGACACCAACCTCATCTTTTATTGGGTTGACAGGAAGTATACAAAGCTAAAGAAATAGGTTTTATTTTACTACTTGTACTATTGTATACAGAAGGAGACCCACGGTGCTGGGGTGGGAGGAGAAGCCCATGGAAGCTGGGGGAGAAGCTGCTGGATTGAAGATAACAGAGAGAATGGTGACGTGTGCGAGGATGAGCTGTCCTAACAAATCTTCAGAGCTTCTATTTTAAACCCTTAACCGAAGAAGCCCATTCCTAAACAAGCAAGCTGTGGCAAAACAGCTCTAGCCCTCATTTTTTAGCTCTGTCTGTGCTTTGACAGGCAGGTCTCTCAATCTTACAGGGAAACAGTGAACTTCAGCCAATTTCCAATGATTAGGGGAGCGATGACTGTCATTGTTCACGTTAGCTGCCGAGCTGGTCTCACAACATTGGAGTGTATATGAAATCATTATTTATATATCACCAACAACAAATCCTGTGAAGAAAAATAGGAGAACAGGGGAAAAAAAGGCTGAGGGGGGTAGCTGACGTTCAAGCAGGGTGCTGTTCTCACTGTGTCATGGCTCAGCTGGCTGTTTGCAACCCATCCTTTCCCCAGAGCTTTGCAGCATAGCCATTTTCATGGACCTGTGCTTTGACAGAACAGTTTGGCCTTCAGATCCAACAATAGCTTACGTGCAGGACTCACTGAAAGCACAGGTCCCTGGAGAGGGACATGAGGATGTCTACAGGAACAAGCTGGCCGTGGCCCGAAGCACGGGAGCAGAGCTGTGTAATCCTATCCCTCCTAGACCGAAGAGAGGAGTTAATAATTTTCCAGGCAGTGCTTCAAATTGGATCGCTAGGGATATCGGCGAGGATTCCAAGAGAAATGTTCCTGACAGCCATTAATGTGTTCCCAGTGACGTATGAAATGCACACATGCACACGCACAAGTGAAGCAGGAGCTAGCCTGGAAAAGCAATTAGCTTGTGTCCAAAGGTGCACCTCAAGCAAATGACATCGCAAGGGACTCATTAATTTCCAGAACAAATCACGACTCCCACTGCCCTTCCACGTGTGCTCCCAGCAAAGGGGTGCAGGAGCTGGCTGCAGGGCATTTGTACAGCCCTGCTTCCACCCTGGAAAACTCCAAGGGGCCACGCTCTGTTTCCATAACACTTTTTACATGCTTACTTTTATGGGTCTCTTGATGACAATCTAAATCCTGCCTGTTCTTCAATAAACCATTAATCTTCCAGATAGAGTTCAGGGAAGTTGCTGTGTAGCAATAAAGTGCTTGTTTCCAGAGCCCAGAGAGAACAAAAAGGGGAAAAATTAAAAAAAAAAACCTGAAAGGGAGTGACATTGTTTCTGAAAGACAACTTCCTGGCTTGCAGGGGTTGGGGGGCATGCAGGGTTATCTGCCCAGATCCTACCTAGAGCCTGCCCCTCCTCTCACCAAACCCTGATGCTGCTTTACCTGCAACATCTGTGAGAAGATCCCCCTTCCAGAGTTAGCGTAAGAAGGGGGCTGATCACCCAGGGACCTCCGCTGCCTTCCGCCCTGATGGCCCAGGAGCCGTTTGTGTGTGGTGCTGGCTGGGAATGTGCTTTGGAGAGCAGATACCAGCTGGGAAGGGTCCATGCTCATCACTGCTCCCCCCAGACCTGGTGTGGAGAGCAGTGAGGGAGAGGCTCCACCAGTTCCCCACTAGCCAACTATTTCAGGAGTTAACTCACATCACCCAGTTACAGGCTTGCTGCTGCTTTTGCAGCCTGGAGCATAAAATGCCTCCTCTTTGTTTTCAAACCACTTCCTTCTAGTGTGCTGAGGGTACTAGTCTCACAAGAGCCATCAAATCGCCACACCAAGCTCAGCTAGTCCTGTCCTGGGGTTGCATTTGAACTGGTGACCCACATGAGAAGCAACAAATTCTGTGCCCCACTTTATAACGGGAAAGAAATTAACACAAACCCTCGCACTTCCAGGCCCCTGTAAAATCGACGGTAACCATATGTCAGCATGTGAATTGTCTGTAGCTGTTAGGAAAGCACGTATCACGCTACCCAAAAGAGATGGCAGCAGTCAGCATTAGAAGGTGCCAAGGAATAGAAAAAAAAATCACATTTAACCTGACTCAAGTGCCCTAATCTATGCCTTTTGTGCAGAAAAGAGAAAGATGATAAGGAGAGATCTGAAAAAAAATAAAATCCTTGGGCTACAGTCCTGTGGAAAAATGGTAGTGAGGGGGAAAAATAGGCACATCAGAAACGTAGATACAGGGATAATTCCATTTATTGGACTCTCCCAGTTCAAACTGGCAAAGCTCTCATAAGAAAAATGAGAGGAAATTCACTGTCTGTCTAGACATCATAAATACAAGGACTCAAAGAGTCCTGTACTCTTACTCTAAGCTCCTGGTCTGTGATCCTTCCCTGGCACACTTCTCTCACAAATATTCTTATACAGGACACTTCTAATCCCAAAGCTCTGCCTCTTCCATATGGATGTTATGTTCTCTTCTTTCCATATGAATACAATGTTCTCTTCATTCCTGATGATAGTACCTTCTCAGACAAACTAAAGATCATGGAAGAGAAGCTGTGGAAAAAATTATTTTCACTGACAAAAATAATCCTGTGATATATTGCACGTCCTTCGTGAGTTTTATTAGAAGAGCAATGCATAACTACGTGTGTAAAAATCCATGCAAACACCCAGTATCTACAGCTCACCTGAAGCAGGAAAAGCCTTGAGTAGCCAGCCCTAAGGTCATGGTTTTGCTTGCTGCTGCAGCACAATGACCACCGACAGCAGTTTCCTTGGCCAGCAGCCCTTTGCACCTCTCAAATGATGGCTCTCTGCAGAAGACACCTGCACAATCATAGAACCATAGAATGGTTGGTGTTGGAAGGGACATTCAAGATCATCTAGTTCCAGCCCCCCCGCCATTGGTTTCATTCCTGATGAATATGGGGGGAAAAAAGTCTACAGCGAGAAGCTGAGATATGCATCCTGGCCAAACAGCAGCTAATTAGATGTGACTGAAGTTAATTATGTTTCACACGGAACAGCAAGACCCCAAGTGACAGAGCTGTTGCTACTGTTTCCTTTGGTGAATGCACAATGAGTAGTTCCTGGGTAAATAAGGGTAGGTGAGGGTGGTGAAGCACTGGCCCAGGCTGCTCAGAGAGGTGGTTGATGCCCCATTCCTGGAACCATTGCAGGGGAGGTTGGCCAGGGCTCTGAGCAACCTGCTCTGGTTGCAGATGTCCCTGCTCACTGCAGGGGGCTTGGACTAGATGACCTTGAAAGGTCCTTTCCAACCCAAAACGTTCTGTGATTCTATGATTCTACCACTACATCACTACGTGCTTTCAGCTGCCCCAGCACTGCTCCATGCTTCCACAAGTGTCAAGTGTTCCTTCCTTCCCAGCGCAGCAGCAGCACAGCGTTAGAGTGCTGGAAAGCAATTACTAGCACTCATTAGGCTGCAGCTGCTGACAGGATCGGCGATAGCTATGGGTCCTTTTGTGGCATCAGGTATTTGTAAGGAAAATGATGAGATGGTTCTTCATTAAGGCCTTGAAGGAGGCACCACAGGGGCTTGTCTGTGGAACATTCAAGGGTAGTCTGCCTGCTACGGCATAGCTCCATACCTGTCGTTAAAAAAAAGTAGCAGCAACACTTTTTTTCTTCCTCTCTTCCTCTCTTCTCTTCCAGGAACCATGCTTGATCAATTTATCATGTTCTAAAGGGGGGTACACATCCTTCAAGGCACACGGTTTCTATCTCCTCCTGAAGAGAAGGGAAGAACGATCCTTTGTGTATTCTCCAGGATGAATTTCAAAATCTCTTGCAAACATTATGTGTCACATCCTCTCACTGGCACAGCTGAGCGGACATTTTCCCTGCTGGGATGAGACCCAGCTGTCCCAGGGAGGGCTGAGCTGGGGACCAGCACCTCAGCAGCCTGAGTCCAGGCCCAGCACTCATAGGTAGGCAGCAGGGGGTGGAGGCATCACGTGCTGGCCCCAGCTAAACAGCCAGAGCTCACACCAGAAGTTCTTTCATTTTGTGGTTACAAAGAGCAAAAACTCATCTGTCTTTTCTCACTTTCCATCAGAGCTTGGCACACTGAAATTCTCGGTGTGGTTATTCTCATATCAGCCTTAGGCAGGAAAGACATGCTTGTTATGGTGGGTAAAGGAGAATCTTGGCCAAAGCAATTTTTCAGAGCACCACAGTGAACCTGGAGCAGAAGAGGGAACTGAATTTAGTCTCCCACATCCGAGGGCTACTGCCCTGCTCACCAGCACCTCCTCCCTCCTACCAACCATGGCTTGTTCCATGGCTTCTGCTGCATTGAGGAGGTCCAGTGGGATGGGCTGCATTCATCCAGGTAGTCACAGAGGATAGCAATTGCCATTTGTGCTTGCCAGTGGCTACTCTAGCTTCTAATAGTATTACGGAGAGCAGAAAAGTCTGTTGGTCCAAGGTGGGCAAGCACTTTGTATCTATACTGTACCTTTCATCTGAGAACCACAAGCATTTCATGTCAATCAAGAGCACATCATACTCTCCCAGATAGGAATATAAATAGCATCATATGATAATCAGGTGAAGCACAGGACAGTTAAACAGATTACCCAGGGAGAGAGATGGGAGCATAGCCTGGACCACACCATTCAATAGCCTTTACTATCCTCCTTTTGGTCACTTATTTGGATAGCAAAAGCCTCAGCCTCATCTGGCCTAATACAAACTGAAACCCTACCCAAACTCAAACTCAAACAAAATTAATCTTTGAAAAACTCTGTTGCTCATTGATTTTGTGTTGTTTTCCCTTTTCTTCCCTAGCTGAGATGGATACAGACATGTCAACACACTAAGAAGGTGGCTCATCTCGCAGCTATTTTTGGCTGCCTGCAGTAGGAACTGCAGAGGCGTGTGAAAAGGGAAAGGACACAAAAGTAAATCAACTAAATAGAGAGGCAAATACGATCAGCGCTTAAAAACCAATAGCCTGAACAATTGTATTCACTTTCATGCCTCTTGGATCCAAACCTTGTATTTTAAATCTAAAATGCAACTGTGAACTCAGGGAGAAATCATCCTCCCACTAGATCAACAATGTTCAGTAAGATGATAACATGAGCATGGTGGGTCTGCACCACTTCTCACCAGAGGAGCGCATGGTCCAGCTTTGGCACTATTGCATCTGGAACAACAAACTCTACTGTCCTCTGCCCCACTTCAAGCATCTCTGGGAACACTCCTCCCTCACATCGCAGGGACTCCTTCCATCTTTGCAGGGCCTTGAGATTTTTAGGTGAAAACTGAAGGTGGGTGGTTTCATCCTCTCTTGGTTGAAATGGCTGTGATCAAAGTGCAGCCTGCACTGGGGACCTGCATGCTCCTTGTCCTCAAGCAGTACACCTATTCTTGTCCAACAGTGTGCCCTAAGGACTTAGAAAGAGAAATGACTGTTAGAGTTTATCTGTTCCTTTCCTTTCCAACCCTGGGAAAGCTGCTTTGATGATTTGGGTAGGTGTGGGCACATGGCTGAGAAAGGGACAGATCCAGGTTCGGTCTGTGGAATGAGTAACCTCATAGGTGTGATCTCCGGGGAGGATTTAGGATTGTGAATCCAGCCACTATGCTATCACAAATCCCGATGGGGCAGTCTCGAGAGCTGGCACCAATATTTACAGTAGGTCCTGGAGCCAGACCATGCATCCATAGCAGACGTGGCTGTCTTCTCCTCTTCTGCCAAGGGTGATATACATTAACTATTCCAGCAAACATACAGGGAATAGCACTGCCATGGGATGGGAGCCTAATTGCTGCGTTCTTTCAGGAAGGAATGCTTGTAAAAATAAAATCATCTTCATTCAGTCAAATTATTGTCAATTATCACTGCCCTCAAGCCAAGATGTAGTAGCTCTGAGTGTGATTTAACTCAGTTACTGAAGCACACTGGAAATGTCTGTCCTTTTTAGAAAAAAAAAATAAATCCTTACCTTTTACTCCTTAGTAGTCAAAAGGATTTTGACATAAGCTTAGTGGGTGCAATTTTCTTCCTTCCTTCTGTGGCTTTCCAAGATTAACAGCACCTCTTCTCTTTTGGAATAATAACTACCTGGTAGCCTTGGATCACTGGGCTGTCTTCAAGGCATCTTTACATTCGGTTGCACATCCAATTCACTTTTATAGCTAAAATACATTTTTGCTGCTTCTTCTTTTTTTCCCCCCCGGTGCCATCAGAACACTGATTTGGACAAAGACAAATGCCCTAGGACAAAGACACATACATTCCAAAGTATCACGTATGCTTTCTCAAACTCCATGGGCCAAAGATATCTCCATCACGGTCTGCAAGAAGGTGGCCACATTTTCATGCTCACTTCAGTGCAAACAGACTCAAAAGCACAGGGCATTTCCCTGTACGGCAGGGAAATTTAACACAAGAAGCCACTAGAATAAGCTCGCTTTTTGATCCATAAAGCAGAGCTGTAATTTACATTTTGTTCTGTTTTTCCTCTTTATCACCAGCGCTGTCAGAAGCCTCTTGATTCATGAATGTGGCAATGGAAACACTGAAGCACTGAGACAGCGTCTTGGGTAAACGTGAAAGATGCAACACTGCTGACCCCGCCATTCCAGGACACTGAGGGTGTCCCGGGAGATTACATTGCTGAAGGAAACACAGTCCTGCTCATGGGGAGCTTTAGGTCCACAGAAGCTTGTAGACAGGCCCCAGAATTATTTAACAGAGGGCGAGTGAAGAAAGCAGAGCACAGGGGAGCAGGTTCTGTTGGAATGTGAGCAGATGCAACTTTATAGCAATGTGATTTTTGGAACAACCTCAAACTAACCCATGCACGTAGGTCCCAGACTGTATGTACTGTCACAGCTTGAATCACAGAGTCACAGAATTGCTATGCTTGGAAAGGACCTTTAAGATCGCCGAGTCCAACCACTATCTATCTCCAGGCCACTTCTACACCATATCCTTGAAAAAGACATAGAAGTACAAAATTGCGTTCAAACACTTCTGTCCTGCATTAGGAGCCCAAATCCCAAAACCTCCCCTATCTCTAAATGCTGGAAATAGAGCAGCATTGAGACCTGGGGTCAAAGCTTGTGACAGAGCCTGCTACGCACCATGGCTGAGTACCAGAAATCCCATGGGACCAAGGAACTGTGTCAGATACTTGCCCACAACCTCAACCCCAGCCCACCACCCTGTTTGCTATGATGCAGATTTAAAACCAAAACTCAAATTGATGACTTTGAGAGGTTGAATAAGTGACAAAAGAAGCTTCCACAGCAGCTTACTGGTTTTTCCAGCCTCTTCAATGTCTCGCCAGCACCCCCACCTCTGGGTATCCCTGTGGTTCTGCCTGCACTGGGCAGGAGCTGACCACCAGGACATTGCCCAGTGCCCCAAAGGCAAATCTGTAGCCCCTGGCTCAGCCCCCGATGCTGCAGTACTGTCAAACACAAAAAATCAATTCAAAAAAGAGGCTAAGAAAAGGATGTTGTAGAAATTTTGCCCAGTCTCGTTACTGGAAATCTATTTGACGCAGAGAACAAACATGGGAACTCTTCCAGGAAAAGTGTTTCTTTATTTAAATAAAAATTAGTGCCAGTAGAAACAATAAACTTTAAATACATTACACAATTATATACAACTCAACGTTAGGAATTATATACATCAGCTTTTTACAGACACAAATACATTTATATCAGAAGTAAAAGGACGGAGGAGAAAGCAGTGGAAAATGTGACAACTCGCGCATGTCAGTCTCATTTGGAAAGCTTCAGGATTCAAGTGATTCCAGGCAAAGTGCCAAACTCAATTTGGCTTCTTTCAAACTGAAAACAGCCCCTTTTGGAGGAAATCTACCAAAAAGCTTTACAGGGCCTGATCCAAAGTTCACTGAAGTAGATGGAAAAACTCCCACTGCCTTCAGGCTGAACTGTATCAAGACCTTTCCAAGCACAACGGAACCTTTGTTGTGTGCTGTGGAGAAGAACCCAGTGCTCCAGTCAACCCTCCAAGGCAAGGGCAGAGCTCTCCCTCCTCAGCAGCATGAGGACAGCAGGCTCTTGCTGCAGCTTCCTTCCGACCTTCAGGCTTCCCAAGCTGCCTCTCAAGCCCTAATGCCAGTGGATAAATCACAGAGCTGCTTTAGCCCAAGAAATATGTGGAGACATTTCACAAACCTTTTGCTGTGCTTTAGATTCCGGCTCTTCCAGCCTTCATGCTCCAGAACTAACCCAAACAGCGTAACAAGTCATTATAAAATAGAAGGTACAGTTGAAATAGTAATTCTTTTTGTTTTATTCACTTCTTTGAGCAGTGCAATAATTTAGGAACTGATTTCAGAAGCATTTGAAAAAGAAAATATCACAGTACCGTTAAATTAGGGGTGGGGTGGGGGAAGTTTGTGGTGGTTTTAAAAACTAGTTACTAATAACTGTATAGAAATGCATGTGTCACATGCGAGCTGATTTAAAAAAAAAGACATAATGCAATGTTTATCTAAGCTGGATAAATAGAGCAGAAAGTCTAGATGATGTACATGGGTACAGCTGTACTGACCTCAAATGGAGGGTTTAACTCCAGCAGAGAAGCACAAGGTCTTGTGCATGTCCCCTGAAGTCAGGAGGACTCGGCCAGTGACTTCAGCAGGGCCAGCATTTCACCCTCGCTAGGTTAAATTCTATCCTGAATCCCGCCTGTTTTTCAAGGGGGTGTAACAAAGCAGCATTTGTTCAAGCCTTTCTACATCTCACACTTTGTAACAAAGATCTTTCAATGTCATCTTTAACTCACAGATCTTTGCCTTTAGTGATCAAAGCTCCCTAAGTTTAAAAAAAAATACAAAAGCAAAAAACAAAACCACTTTTCCCACGAGTAACTCGAAGGCTGGATTGCAGCAGAAGTTGGTGAACCTGACCCAGCCAGTACAGGTACAACTTAAGCAAAGACAGATATATTGGCATGGATCTGAAATGCGGCTCTATAAACCTCCCAGAAATTCAGTGCCTCTTTTTTGTTTTTCTTTTTTCTTTCATTCTTTTTGTGCCTAAAGCCAGTCTCCAGCCATGCTGCAATCTCCCTTCAACTGCAGCATCAACCAGTTCTCAGCTTTTGAGGCCTCACTGAACAAATCTGCTGTTGGCTATGGTTTGTTGCAAGAAAAAACACAGTCAGAGTACTTCTAGTCTATCACAGTTTAGTGTGAATGAGCATTACCCATCATCTTTAACATCCAGGCACTTGCGTTCAGGTAACTCCCCCAAACATTCCCCAGATATTTGCAGAATTCTGAAATATGCAGAGACATGCTAACAGTAGTTACCTCATTAGAAAAAAGAATACATATATATCCTCCTTGTTCTTAGCTCTTATGGTAAGAAATAATAATGGAAAAAGTAAAATTAAGCATCCCAATGATGTGCAAGTTACACGCTGGAGTTGGGTACTGCCGATTCCTTGTCCCACCAGCTCTCAGGAACACCTTGGGCCTAGGGGCACAGGTACCTGTTCAGAGTTCATTGGAGAGCAGGGAAGTAGAACCATAAGTTCTTAGTGGAGCTCCACTGATGCTTTGGCAGCTGTTCAAGGGAGCCCTGCAAGTGCTAGGAGTTCTTGTGGAGGTTTTCCACAGACCCCTCGCTGCTCTCGTTGAGGAGCGTTTCTGACACTTCCCCCAGTTCAGCATCCAGCACTTCCTCCTGGATGGTGAAGTGCACGTCTGGGGAGGAGGATTCAGAGCTCACGCTGCTGCCTTCCATCGAGCAGATGGCACAGGACAGGGATGGCACCATGCTCTCCTGCAGCATGTTCAGCATCATGGGGATCTGGACAGACTTCAGCCCTGATATGGTTGGTAGAGGCTTCACAGCTTCCCCCCATTCCCTCTCCTCATCTTTGTAGAGCAGAAGCAAATTGGATGACTTCTCTTTCCTTTTGGATTTCATGTAGCCGAGCATTATCCCCATCAGGAAGATCCCATAGAAAGACATGACAATCAGAATGTAAAAATACTCGTTGCTGTTGCTCTTCTCCGTGTTGCGGGACTCAGCATCAAGCATGGCTTGGGTCACATTTGCGTGGTCCATCTTCAGCATGGAAAGTGTTTTACCACAGCTGAAGTCTGGAGGAGAATGTGTATGTATACGTACGCCCAAACTTCAGATCAAAGAGGTAAAAGAAACAGCTGAAAAAAAAGATAGCCCCAAATTATTCCTTGCTCCTTATAATCTATAAGCCTGCAAACCTCACACATGGTGGAATCTTGCACACCTCTGTGTTAGTATTGTGAATTAATAAACTGATATTTAGATACAGAAAACATTAGAGGAGTGAAAATATGTAATATTAAATAATGCCCAATTCTATGCTGAATTACAAAACCCCAGATCCCCACAATTAAAGAGAGACAACTATATAGAAATACTCTGCTAGGTATAGTTTTGTGCTGCTCAACCATGTTTCCACAAGAGGTCAAAAAAGTTAGAACTATTATTCTATTTAATGATGTAGGAAGAAAAAGAACCAAAAAGCAACTTACGTCGGTATGCAAATAATTCCTCCTTTTGCAAAGCTCAAGAGACCTTTCCTCTAGCAAATGCTGGGTGTTCTGAAAACTTTCCTCTGCTGCAGTTGGAATAAATAGCTCTCAAGAAATGTTTCATCACGTGTTTTAGAGGCACAGTTTATAATAGTTTTGTGTTGGAGTCAACAGATGAACTTGAAGAATTGCAGTTCAACCCACTGAACTCTTAACAGCTGTGAAAAGAAAAAGAGTTGGGAATTCAGATTTTACTCTTTCCTAACCAGTTCAGGACTGGCTCCTTCAGCTTGTGAATCTGTTCCTTCCACTGCCATCCCAACTGACCTGTTACCTCAAGAGCTGCTACGCAGAATGGAAAATTATTCTTTTGGTACCACGTTATTCTGTGTTTGTCATAAAACAGAGAAAAACAAACACATGAATTTCATAGTAGACACTATCAAATTATCGCCAAGCCTGCTGTAGTTTTCCCTGAAGAGATGGGGGAGGAAACAGGTTCTTTTCTTTGCCTGGGACTAGTGACTAAGCTTTAAAATGTGTGTGTAAAATGAAGCGGTGACTTCCAACTCATGTGGCAGCTCTGCTTTGCCACAGCTTGTGGGGCTGTGGAGAATTAGGCCCTAGGTCTCAAGTGAGTTTTGGATGGAAGGGTGCTGGTGCCACCTAACTTTGGCCATCAAAGCAGCAGCTATGGGATGTCGGTTCCCCACATAATCAGTGGAATGGTCAAGGCTCGTCCAGGGAGCGACTCAGATTTCCTGAGGTTTCCAGCCCCCTTCTCCCACTGCAGAAGCAGCCAAGAGCTACATGGTCTGCGTGCTGTTGCACAAATAGAACAGGTCCACTGAGGTAATGCAGATTTTAGTATGAATGGACGTTAACAACCCCTGGACAGAGAGATGCTCTCAGAGTGACGGCTGGAGGCACTTGCTGGCCTGAGCAGACCCCTCCCAGGCTGCTGGGGAGGGCAGAGTCAGGATACAGGCTGGGATGCCGGGCCCACAGGGTTCCCAGTCATCAGCTCAGTGGTACAGGAGGCTCTGAGACCCCTTTCCAACACGTAAGCAACAGTACAGGCCATGGGAAGAAGGAGGCCCAGCTTGCACCTTGGGGATTTCACTTCCTCATCCTCTCCATCCCTGTTCTTTGCACACAAAGCCCAATTAGTCAGGCCCCACATGTGAATGTCACCCCTTCTGCAAAGCTTCAAGGATGTTTATGTAATAGAACACTCTACTTCCAGAAAGTAGTTGACTGGTGCTGGAGTTTCCCAACGGTAGGTCTGGGGGTTTTTTTCTCCCCTGCAGTCACTTGTGGATTCTTTGCACAGACAGCAAATTCTTTTCCAAACTCTGCCCTCACAATTCCTCTGAGGTAATGGCAGATAGGATTAACCTCTTTTCACATGGAGGAAGAGGCAAGAGAGAGGAGTTAAGCAACTTTAAAAGAATTCCAGAAAAGACAGAATTATATCCGTGTTTGGAAACAGCATTTTCCATCATTTCTCTGAATGACTCCATAGAGAAAAGACAAAAAAATTACATTAGCCCAATTCCTTCTCTGCCCCTTAAAATACGGGATCCACCCTTGAGAATGTTGGTTTTATCTCCTTGCGCATTCCCATGTGATAGCTCAGGAGCTGTTGATGTTGGACTAACGTCTACTGGGACTTCATTTGACAGAGTCTGTCTGCAGCACCCGCTTGCCAAGTCTGGATTCTTCACCCCTATTCCTGACAACTTACTGAGCAGGCGACGAGAATGTATGAATTGGTAGGCTCAGGCATAACCCAGAGCAAGGCTCTGGATTTTCTAATAAAATTTGGGGAATTTTTATTTCACATCATTCTCACCTCCATGTGAATGTGCTCCCACATTCAGCTCCAGAAATTAGGAATTAGAAAAATTAAAGACAATGTGCCAGGTTTTACCAACACCCTTTTGTGCAGGACTTTCACAGAGTGGTGAGGAGACACCCAGCATTGTTGGGTCAATGAAAATTGGCTCAGTACAATGAGAAACCCCTCCTCTGTGCCTGTGACATCCTGTGGAACCAGCTCTGAAGCTGCTTGAGCCTGGGAACAAGACCACCTGAAGCCTGTCCTGCTGCCTCCTGTCAGCGTGACATACAAGCCACTACTCGCATCAACATGAAGAGCACTCTCAGACAAACCAGAGGTCCCAACATGCCCCAGCTTCCACCAGTGAGCCCAGAAAGCAGAGACAGACCCACTCTTCTGCAGGTGCCTGTAGGTGCAAATAGGGTCTCCTTGGTGGCCAAGAAGGCCACCAGCATTCTGGCTTGTATCAGCACTAGTGCAGCCAGCAGGACTACGGAAGTGATCCTCCCACTGGACTGAGGTCACATCTCAAATCCCGGGGTCAGTTTTGGGCATCTCACTCCATGAAGGTCCTTGAGGGGCTGGAGTGTGTCCAGAGAAGGGCAACGAAGCTGGGGAAGGGTCTAGAGCACAAGTGTGGTGAGAAGCATTTGAGGGACCTGGGAGTGTTTAGCCTGGAGAAACGGAGGCTCAGGGGAGACCTTCTGGCTCTCAACAGCTCCCTGAAAGGAGGTTGGAACCAGGTGGGGTCGGGCTCTTCTCCAAAGGAACAAGTAATAGGACAAAAGGAAATGGCCCCAAGTTGCACCAAGGGAGGTTTAGGTAGGATATGAGGAACAATTTATTCCAAAAGGGGGTTATGAAGGGCTGGCCCAGGCTGCCCAGGGCAGTGGTGGAGTCCCCATCCCAAGAGAGGTTTCAAAGCCATGGAGATGTGGCGCTGAGGGACACGGTTTAGTGGTGACCTGGCAGTGCTGGGTTAATGGTTGGACTTGATGGTCTTAAAGGTCTCTTCCAACCAAAATAATTCTATGATTCTTATTTGCTCTAAAGCCTTATATTCTTCATGTAATTGAAACCTTATACAAAGTCACCAAGATGAACCGCAGCACTCAATAGAAGCCTGGGAAGACTGGTCAGGTATATCTGTAGATTTATGCAATTCCCCGAAGTTCAACTGGAAGATGACTGAATTGCATAATTATGCATAGTTATTGCCCACAAACTCTTTGCAATTATGTTTACTTTGGCTAGCTGATGACAACTCCTCTCCATCTGTTAGCCCATGATTCTGAAAAACAGTTTAATTTTAAAAAGGCCTGGAAGGAATCCCTGAGCCTTCTATAGACATGAAGAGGAGGGATGGGAAGACGCTGGGGAACAACCACCTGAAGAACATATGCCACTTGCTTACTGGTGCCATAAGTCAGCTTTCTCAACCTGTACCCTGTAAAAACAGTATTTTTGTCTAAAAACAAGACCTAGAAAATTGAAAAATAGAGCCATTTAGTTTTGTGTTTCAAAATTACTTCTGTTGCAGATTATATTGTAAAACCATTGATCACGGTAAAAATACTTGCTTAAATTGAAGCAATTTATTTTTTGGAATTAAGATTACTAGCTATTTCTTTTTTGAGGTTTCTTTCTTCCATTCATATCAGTTTTTTGCCCCCAAGCTTCACAGATTTTCCCCTGAAATTTCACTTACAGATCTCTTACGCTTTCAGTAATTGCCTCCCGTGTTCCTCTTCACCTTCTTCGCATCTATCCCAACCTAGGCTACAACATTTAAGAATAATCCTCATGTTGTTGCTCCCACCTTCCAGATTCCCCCTTTGGAAATCATCCAGACTAATAAAGCAGAGCAACAGCCTGGCTCTCCAACGATTAAAAGGTCACAACACTGTTGCTGACGTCAGACTTTTTTTCTCAAGGTCCCTGTCTCCTAGAGAGCCTTTTGTGGCAGCAACCTCCGTCACCGAAGGACGCAAAAGTGGAGGCTTGAGGCATCCCATGGGGCAGGAATTCTTCACAACGTGGCTTTAGGAATGGTATAATGTGAACCCTTTCTCCAAATAAAAATGTGGGGACCGTCAGAAAACTGAACAAAGACAGAAGCTGTTACGAAGACAACAATGAAACGTCCTTAGAGACTCACATGACTCTCTGCAGGCTGCCATGGAAAATACATGCCTAACACTTCCTCACGGGCATAATCCATGGCCTGATGTTCCATTTATCTTTCTTTTTCCAGTTAATGAGTTTAAAAGACTAAAGATACAGGACAGAGCCATTAAAGGGATAGTTCCTATGGGAAGCTCAGCCTGTTTGGTAAGTGTATGCTAACAGAAGCACACTAAAGGGCATCTGAGCATGCGCTTTTTTTGGAGTCATCATCTGAAAATCTCAAAAAAATGGAAAAGAAAGAGAAATGGGAAGGACAGAGGGGTTGGGGCTTCTGCAGTGGACTTTTAATGGAAGTAATGGTTGGGAATTTACCACTAGGGAGAGAAAGGATGGAGAGTTTTGCCATGTAAACACTGGCTTAATTACGATTTAGACCTTCCAGACACTGCAGCTGGGATAGGACAGCAAAGATGATCAATATTTTTCATGTATATGATTTCAATTAAAGTAAAATTAGAGATCAAGAGCTGGGTTTGACACCACAAAGGAAGACACGATGAAAAGGATGTTTGTGCCCTTGATTTGATCTTGTGTTTAAAGACCTACCGTGCTGAGATGACTTTTGGTCACAGAGTAAGGAAGGAGTAGCAGCCCAACACGAGCCACATGCCTCCTGGCTAACAAGTGTAAAATTTATGGCTTTATGCTCTTAAGGCTTCTACACCTCGGTTCATCCTCCTGCAAAATGAATCCAATAATACCTACAAACTATACGTGCGGTGAGGGCACAGCACGGTGATGCACTCACCGATCTCTCCCTGGGAAGGTAATAACTGTTGTGTTCATCAGCGCAACAGCATTGCCACATGGCTGGGCTGGCATCTGAGCAATTCCCACACAGCCCTGCCTTTTCCATCACTCTTCCTTATTTTTCATACTGCAGAAATAGAGGACCTCTTTTATATATGCACTTCTCAGGAGCAATTTCTAGAGGAAGGTGATGATTTTCTCAGTTTCAGCTACAAAATACCGTGTAACCATCTGGATACCAAATGGAAGTAATGCTCTGCCCAGTTATTAACTGTGAAAAGCTCAGTAAAATGCTACAGCTCTGCCTTGCTACCCTACAGTCTTCACTGGTGAAAACATACAAATACAAGTCCAGAGATGGAAGCATCAGACTCCTCTCCAGCTTCAGGGTTTAGCTTGCCTTAATTCAAATTTTATTAAACCTTCCTAGCAGATCCCCAGATCATGAAACTGCAAGTTTCTCAGGCATTCCCAGTCCCCAGAGCAAGCAAAACGTTCTATTCTTATCCAAAAGTAGAAAACATGGGTTCAGAAGCACCTCACAGCCAAGGTGGCCCCCTGTCCTACAGCTTTCCACTCTTGCAGTGGCAAGAAGACACATCTGGAGTATTGCAATTGCCCTCCCAGCACACAACAAAGATCCATACGGCAAATTGGTTTCTGATCCTGAAAGATGACAGCCACGGAAAACCTCAGTGCTATCTGTAATAACAGTTCACACTAAATTTAGCATTTACTGTAAGGCACATGCTGTGGGAGTCTTGGAGTTTGGGGACAGGCAATTCTGGTCAACCTCTAAACTGAATTTCAGAAAGCTGTGAGTGACTTGGGACACAGAGTGGAAACTGGTAACTCTTCTGAAAGCAGTAACAAGAAATTACATTAAAAAATACAGGCTTTTCAGTAGCTGATACAGGAATCTGAGTCCAAAGCCATCATACCCTCAATTCTCTTTCCTGTAGCTGAGACATGTTACAAAGTTATTTTATGAATATATATTAGTATACAATAAAATGAAACTTACACTTCGTATTATCTTACCTTTTTCCTTTGATGAGGCATGAAGGACATAGCTCTGCTTGTTCTGAAAATGCCTCTCCTCTTCTTTTTCCTCTTCTGTTTTTTGGATGTTTGTGTGTTTCCCAACAGAATTATCTGTTAGATGCACTCCCTTTAAAAACAAAATAAATTAAAAGCTTTCTTTGCTCTCAGTGTGAAATGCTAGATTCAGTTGTGCTGTAGGTGATCAATGGTGTTTGACATGTTTGCTTCTATTTGGGGCTTAGACCAGCTAGCTACACACTAAATTTTGAATGCCATTAAACAATAAATCAAGAACCTCTAAATTTCATTATCAGTATTTAGAAGAAATTCACTGACAAATCCAAAATCTGTTTCTTTGGAGTAGAGACAGTGCTTACTCTTCCAAATATGGAACGGTGCCTTATGTAGGACCATTCATCCTCTCTCTGAACTGCTTCTGACTCTAATCTGCTCAGAATTAGCACTTTGATGTACATTAGAGAAAGTTTCTAACAAATTGTAGGTGAAGGGATATGAATGAATATTCAGAGGGGGTCTGAAGAACTCCACTGCACCCAGCATGAAGATCCCTCCTCAGTTTTCTATTTTTTCTTTTTGTTCATTTTAAGATTCTTCATGATCTGAAAAATCTAGGATATGCCAGTCATTGAGAAGCACAAGAAATAAAGGGGACAAAATCATAAAAACATTCAAGTGCTCAGCTTGTACCCTCACCTGACTACAGATAAGAGATTAGAGGAAGATCTTTGGGTATGTTAAGAGATGTTTGCACAAAGTAAGGCAGAGAGTTTATAGAGACATCAAGAAACATCTGGCCATGCAGTTAAACCTAACTGAAGATTGAATAGGAAGTCATGCGTTCATTCCCTCACACCAAGAAACATTTTTTAATTGTTTTTTGGGGACATCTCTAACTGTATCAGCTTGCTCAGAGCCCCATAATGCCTGACCTTGAATGTCTCCAACAATGGGGCCTCCACCACCTCTCTGGGCAACCTGTTCCAGTGATCATATTAAAGAACTTTTCCCTAATGTCTAAGCTAAACCTACCCTTTTCTAGCTTAAAACCATTACCTCTCATCCTGTCACCACAAACCCTTGTGAACAGATCCTCCCCCATCTTTCTATAATCCCCGTTCAGGTATTGGAAGGTCACTATAAGGTCCCTCCGGAGCCTTCTCTTCTCCAGGCTGAAAAAGCACAACTCTCTCAGCCTGTCTTCTCAGGAGAGGTGCTCCAGCCATCTTATGATTTTCGTGGCTTTCCTCTGGACACGCTCCAACAGGTCCACGTCCTAGACCCCCCCTGTTGGGGGCTCCAGAGTTGAACACGGAGCTCCGGGTGAGGTCCCACCAGGGCAGAGTAGAGGGGTAGAATCACCTTTCTCGGGGTTGCATTTACTTTAATTGGGTCTCTGCTGCCTTCTTCACAAGGAGCAGCAACCCACCACCTATTGTCACTGACACAGGTTCGTGCCTCCCTCCAGTTCATCTTTCTGCTTCTCAGTTGTGGTAAACGGACCCACCATTTTAAAATGTCTTTTTAAGTCAGCTCAAACTACGACTCCCATGAATCATCAGGGACTCTTTCGGAAAACACGGAATCGGAAGCCAGAAGCCGTGTTATCAGACTCGGCTGGCTATAAAAGCAGAAAGATAAACAAAACCTCCCTCTTTCACGGCGACCTTCGACAGAGGAACATTCGCTACTCTTAAGCCTCCCTCCCCTCCCCCCACCAGGCCTCTTGGCCGGAGGGG
>JAVSBS010011984.1:0-21834 GCA_033124195.1 Coracias cyanogaster | reverse complement strand
GGTAAGAGCCTGGCCCAGGTTACCCAGGGAGGTGGTTGCTGCCCCATCCCTGGAACCATTGCAGGTGAGGTTGGCCGGGGCTCTGAGCAACCCGCTCTAGTTGCGGATGTCCCTGCTCAGTGCAGGACTAGATGAGCTTTAAAGGTCCCTTCCAATCCAAATCATTCCATGATTCTATGATAAATGATCATTGTATTAATGTTGTTGTTTTATGTAAATTATTTTTTAAATTATCCTTCAGTTACTTACTGGGACAGCTGCCATTAGGGTCGGCTTAAGTGTAGTAACATCACCTTTGCTCCCTTTCTTTATTTTTGAGGACTGGAGGGAAGAACAAGGTTACTATAAGACACACTGTAGATTTTTAACATGAGAAGCAAAGTGACACAGCACATCTTTCAAACAATCACTTGTAATTTATTTATTTATTTCTACCATCTACAACATACCTGGTCAGCTAATGTCTGAGGCGAAGAGTAACCGATGGGGCACCCGTGGGACAGACACACAAGCTCAGCGCTCAGCTCCAGAACGTGGGCAAGAGGCAAATAGCCAATATAGATGTCTTTTTCCCTGTGAGGAATTTTGAAAAGACAGGTTTATGCTGTACTATTGGAGGCCTCGGGTGAGTCATTACACTAAATTTACACAGAGCTTACTGCAGAACTAGAGAAAGTGGAAAAATGCCTTGAGCTTGAGAATGTATTTCAAGTAACAACAGGCTTTGCATCAGAAGTTGCATCCTACACGCTGCGGGTGTAAGGCATGAACACAGCATGATGTGAACTCATCCCGGGACAATTAACCATGCGTTAGGGTTGCAAACGCAACTCTTGTGGACAAGATTAAAAACTACACCGAACAGAAAAGAAGCCACAGAATTTCACACTAACTAAAGGAAGCACTGCTTAGGGAAGCTTCCAACCCCTCTAGTGCAAGGCGGCTGCACAGGCTTTTGTGTCCCGGTCTTGCCCACACACAGGAGACGAGAGAACAAGCAGCACATGAGGTAGTCATGCCATTTAATGCAGCACTGGAAGATGCTCAGACATCAGTGCATAATATGATGTGTTACAGACAAAGCAATATAGAACAGTTAATACTTAACACAGTAATTAAGCTAAAATTACACGCAACTACATGATTTCTTTATTTGCTGGTGAGTAGCTGTTGGGACGTACCCCAGATTTGGAATCCTCTCAGCCATTCCAGTTATCCCAGCAATTATGTTGCAATGGGAGATCATCACTCCTTTGGGAACTCCTGTGGATCCACTTGTGTACATGATCACCGCGATATCCGAGGGCACAGGCCTGGCCTGCTGTTTGCTTCCTGAATTTGGGTTGAGAAAAGAGGAAATATAATGTGTGGAGAGCCCACCAGACTGGGAGATTCGACACACAAACATATTTCAGCAAGATAAGACTACATGACTACTGCTATTACATTTTGGTTTCATAGAATCAAAGAATCGCTTTGGTTGGAAGAGACTTTTTGGACCATCAAGTCCAACTGTTAAAACAGCACTGCCAGGGCACCACTAAACCGTGTCCCTCAGCACCACATCTCCATGGCTCTGAAACCCCTCCAGGGACAGGGACTCCACCACTGCCCTGGGCAGCCTGAGACTGGCCCTGACAACCCTTTTTGGGCGAGAACTTGTTCCTAACATCCAATGTAAACCTCCACTGGAGCAAAAAGAGATTGTGGTCAAGCTTAAACGCCTTCACAAAGAGTAAGAATCTCTTTGCAATAGCTGAGCAATACTCTGAGTGGTTGTCCTTGTCTACCACACCATCTTTTCTATTCTCTTTCCGTATTCCTGCAGAGGAAAGAAAATGGACAGAGTTTTGGCGCCTCCACACTGGTTCCACACTGTTGCAGGGTCAATCCCTATTGGAAAAGCTACTTTCTCATGCGCTCCCACACCTGCAGCAAGGCCCTGCTGAGCCAACATTAGGTCTAATTTCTACAAATATGTAAAGGCAGTTCAATAGCTTTAATAGGATTAAGGTGTTTTTTCAATACTTGCACAGGGAGCAAGAAAATAGGAAAATAATTGTGTTTATTCAGAGGAAAAACTGCATAATGCACAATGCATGCGGCACAAGGTACATGCTTAATGAGAAGAGTGAAAGTATATTTCATAATTTCCCACTTCCTGAATCCCATCCATCCTGCACAATGAACAACACAGGGCAAAAAACCATAAGCAGCAGCTCATGTATTTAATATAGTATTATTTAAAGATGCTTGACTATAAACAATTCATTGTAGTATAGCACGACTTACAAACCGTTAATTCAACAAAGACAATGCTCCTTTATTATACCGCATAGTGTGTGATATAGAAAAGACTGAAGAAAGCAGGATTAGACACCTTTTTACATAGCAGCACATAGATTAACAAATCTCAAGAAGGTAATCAATTATAGGCATAAATTTTTCTGTTGGTGTGATCTGAAGCAGTTTTAATAGTACATAAAACCAGTACATCAAAAAGGGAAAACCATCTTTTTGAGGAAATAGAGAGGTCTCAACATTGGGAGCAAACCTGCCATTCTCCTGAACATCAACAGCAGATGGATTAACCACCCCTCCTACTCCTAACCCAGAATTCAATCCAACTTTCCTGTGCCTTCAGTGGTTAAAAGATTCTCAACACACAAAGAATAACAACAGAAGAAAGTAACTACTGAATATAATGAAATATTAAGATTCTAGGGTTAGCAGCTCTTCACAGCCAAGAATATAAATTTGTTATGATAATAGTTGAAACATTCTGAAATTCTGAATTCTAATTCTAGAAATAGTACATAGATTGGAAACATGTCTGATACTTTCAGAAATACAGTAAAAATGACCAAGTTCTATCAGATTTTAAAATTACCATGTTCTATCAAATTTAAATGGCTATTTTATATTTTGTTATTTGGGTATTTAACAAAATTTAATGGTAGTCAATTACTGATGTCTTTTGCTATAAAATGCAAAGTAGTTTTCTCTGTGTGCTCTGAATAACCTGGATTTAATAAGCCTGGTCATATGAATGCTTTCCAAGTTTCTATCCTGGCCTAAATGCTCATCCTAAAAATTGTTCTTCAACATGTGACACTTGGTCATGAAGAAGAGCTTATTAAAAGCATTTTACTCTGTTGAAAACCAGAACAATAAAAAAACCCCACACCTCTAAATCCAATCACAGCCAAACCAAAAACCCCACAGATTTTATTTAAAGAAAAAGCAGATGATAGAAGGTTAATCACTGCATAATTTTTTGAGATCTGTGGTTTCCCCAAGTTTACTCCACAAAGTAGGACAACAGATGCGATGAACCCAGCAGAAAGAAGAGCCAACCTACCAGGATCTGCCTTGGCCCCCATGGCTTGCACAGAAGCCATCGTGTGAACAATGACACCCTTGGGAAACTCGGACCACGTTGTTGGTTTGCCATCCACTGTAATTATGTGCCGCAGGAGCGGAACTTGAGAAATTATTTCCTGGGGAAATGAAAATGTGTTCAGAGATCGGACATGAGGTTTGTGCCAACAAGAAGAAAAAAACCCAACCAACCAAAATCCCAAATCAACCTTCTCTACTGTACACATTAAAAGCACTGACATAAAATACCTGAGGATTTGAAATACCAGTGGATAAACTTGTCTAGCTCAAATGGCTGCAAACCTTAAAACTTTCCAGCTTTAAATTTTCAGGAACTGACTGAACTTTCCACTTACAAGGCCAAAAACCTTTCCAACCATTTACTGATCTGGGTCTTATTTCAGGAAAAGTCCACAAATGAGACTGCAATGATTTGCAGAGATAATTGACTTTCCTCTCTCATAGAACGCTGAGAAAAACCGGCGACACTGAGCTCACAATAATTGTTATGTTGCTCCTTGATTACTATGCTGTTTAAAAATCAGCAACAGCTAGCAAAAATAGAGAAAATGATTACTTAAGCACTAGCTAAGCATTTCAGGCAAACTTTGAGTTCTAAAACATTTATCAGGGCTCTAGTGGAAGAAGAGATTATTATCATCTCTAGCAGAAGAAATTCATTCTCTTACTGTAAGTTGAAATAACTGTGCATTGTATAATACTGTCATTCTAGTAACTAAAAAAAATAAGTTTTGGGAAATTCTCATTCAAAATCCAGCAATAGCACAGAGTTCTTCATTAAAAATTCCCTTATGTGAAAGGTCTAGCTCCTCCAAAACAGATGATGATTAAATTTATACAGATTTGTTGTTCCACCTGTGCATTCAATATGCGTCAGTAAGTCCACAAAGTTTTTTTTTGACTGTTCTAATGTTTAATAAGCTTTCCCCCCCACTGGAAAACAGCTCTAACTCTCTGAGCACCCATCTTTAGATTTAAGAGCCATTCTCTGCTGGGAAAACATCCAACAGTAAATCAGGAGGAGGATTAGCTATTCATATAGAATCACAGAATGGTTTGGGTTAGAAGGGACCTTGAAGATCGTCTAGTTCCAAACTCCCTGCCATATGTATGGACATCTTCCACTAGATATACAGTTTATACATTTTTCTGTTCTTCCGATTTGCCTCAGTGATCAATTTCTAGGCAGTAAATCCACCCAGAAATGATAGCAGCTTCTTGTAAAGGTGGTGTTCCAGGCAGCGCTTCAATAGCGCAAATTACTCATCCCTTTCTCCACAGTCATTGAGGAGCCTCAATCCCAATGAAGGCTAACTATCGTTTTTTCTGTTCCTGAAGACAGATGCATAAATCTTATTCTAAAAGAAGTGTCTGCCCTGGAGAAAGGCAATAAATCATTGTTCTGTATGAGGGAACCAGGCCTTTTAACAGTAACGAACAGATACACTGCAAAGAGATAGACAAAGAACAGGTTTCTGACCTTCAATTTTGTTTGCATCAGTTCTTTACTCGTGATGATGGTGGTCACCTCTGTTTCATTTAGCCCATGTACTATTGCGGGGCCTCCCAGAGTAGCATACAGAGTAACAACTGAAACAGAAAATGGGGGGAGAAAAGTGACTCTCTACGTTACACTTTCAAGCGTGGTTTACAATAAAGGGCTGAGATTAACCTATTCCAAGTTAGGCAACACAATGAAAATATTTGTTAACTGATACAAAGGCGGTATAGTTTTGTGCTTTAAAAAGTACATACTACGCGATTTAAATACAGGGTAATTTTCAGTTATTCCCAGAAGGAATAAAAAAACCATTGCTTGTGTGACTGTTTATAACTTCTCAAGGCCTAGAGGTACCAAAACCTCAGTACCTTATGGAATCGGCTTCCAGATCTACTCATGGAATTCTCTCCTAGATCTACTCTTGTACCTTTGTGGCTTTTACCATTTTAAAAGCAAGCATCCATCCTCTGTTTAATACACTGTTTAACAGTCCTCTGGCACACAGGAGGGAAACAGCTTTCGTTTACGTGACTTCCCTTTTCAGAATTCACATGCTCTGTTACTAGCCTCTTACAATCCACTGCTAATAAATTATTAGAACATTGTAATATGTGTCACCAGCAGATTAATTCACACACTCAGTAATAAATCTGTGACTGTCCTATTCTCCCATTTATGTAAAACAACATAATAAAAGTTGAATCATCACAACCATTAGACATCGAACTGACATAATGAGAACACAAAATAGCAAGGAAAGAAAATATTTAGGAAATTGGCTATTAAAAACATCATTTCCTGTATTTAAGGACAGCTCATTAGCGTCCTAGAGTGTTAAACCACGATTATTTCATATTAACAATCATTAAATCATATTTAATTTCCTGCCGCTTTTATGGGAACTGCAGGAGAAGAGACAGGAAGAGACTGGGGAAGAAAAAGGCAGCTCAAAAAGGAAGAGAAGTATTGCTCTCAAAAAAATAACCACTTCCTACTTTCCAAGCAGGATCCTGAACAGGGGCATCTCCAAATCCTGTAAGGTCAATCAACACAATTATTAATAATCACTGAATTGCCTAGATTGGAAAAGACCTTTAAGATCATCGAGTCCAATCATTAACAATCATAATTGCAAAATCAGTGCTGGAAGTTTTGTCTCATGAAGTACCTGAATTTCTTTAGCATTTTAGTCTGGATTTAGCTACATATTTAAACAACATAATGACTAAAACAAGACAGCCCATTGTATATTAGGGCTGTAACTAAACTACCTTCACTGCAGCAAAAATAAAAACAAAACAAAAATCCAAATGATTTGAAATCCAGGGAGTTACTAACCCAGTGCAGCACACCCAAGAAGAACTTAAAAGCAGTTTTCTTACACAGAAAAGTAAATAGTTGACCTCTACTCATTTTTCCCTTGTTCAAACAGTCCATCATAGCTTGAAACTGTTGCGGGGCAAATGCACATGGACAGTGTTTTCTTTAATTTGGTGGGAGCAGAGTCCAGAGGAGTGCCTCTCCGCGTTCCCACGAGCTCTCTCTCCTGACGGCACTGACCCCTGTTACATAAACACGGAGCAGAAATCCAGCTTCCCCCGGCCAGGAACTGAGGCAACACACCGCCCAGAAAGAGAAGGATAATCCCCAAAATAACTGTTTCTGTAGTGAATTACCCACCTATGAGCAAGCACATCAAGGACAACTTAGAGTTGTAAGACAGAGCCAAGGAGATGCACCATTTCTATGATGATTTACTGATATTGTGGAGAGAAAAACACCGAGCGATAACTTCCATCTGTGAAATTCTCACTTCTCCACACCAGTACCTAAAATTAACTTTTTCAGGTAAATCTGAAAGTTCAGGTAATTTTTCTTTTTTTCCCTCTTTTGAAAACATACCGAGAAGGGATTATCCTCTGTGTTCATCTTCACACATGCAACAGTACAAGTGAGGCTTTGAACTCCTGCCAGGAATTCTGGCAGAAAACTCTGACAAAAAGAAAAACCTCGGCACCACTAAATTGGGCAGCTACATGCAAGAACAACGCCTTGCCCTACAGAAACAAATGGAGCTTCTGTCATTTATTTCCACGTAACTAAAACGTTAAACTTGCGTATTTCAGCATCCACCCTACATCAGAAATAAGAAGCAAAATGTACCTTTTACCGCTTCAGCCAAATCAATTGTGATAAAACCACTTCTCCTCAAGCTTCAGGAGGGCATGGCTGAAAAAAGAAACATAACCTTTCCTACTCATTTCAGTATTTGTTTAAGACTCAGGTGTTTATCTGCCCACGTTGCAGAAGAGCTCTTCACACAGATAAGGAGGAGATACTTTGGAAGAAAATCTGGTTTTATATCAGTGCTTTGTTTTCTATTTTTGAACTAGCAACCCCACTCTGCCTCCTGCAAATAAAGACTTCAAACAACATAAAATTTACGATCAAGCAAGCATTTCTAATCGTAGAACCACTTGTTTGTGCAAGTGGAAACATAAAATGACTCTCTCCTTTTTAATTCTGTAATACAAAGGGCTTTCTCTCCAATACCACGTACGAAGCAGATGAACCTGCACTTTTGACATCAGTTCTGGGCACGTACCATCACATTTACCATTCCCAAAGAATGTGACAACACTACCACTCTGTGAAACTTGTAACCTGAAAAATGCTAATGTAAGTCATTTAGCAATGTCTTGCCACGCTGTTTCTTCAACATCACCCAAATTTTATAAGTTGCTCAGCAAACCACCCACGAGTACTGCATGATATCACCATCATCTGCCACCATGCACGGCAGCAAAGTTCATGAAGGACAATGTATGGCTTTGATGCAAAACACCACGTCAGACAGTGTGCTGAAGCACGTCTCAGCAAGGGAATTTAAAACATTAATCCAACACAGCCAAAACCACACACATACCATTCTGCACATGACAGCCGGCCACTCTCTCGGATTTTTTTTTTCCTCGAATTATGAAATCCTCCTAGGATTTGTAAGCATATTTCACTTCCAAATTAAAAATAATTGATACAGCCTTTGTAGTTTATTCCCAGGATAGTCACAAGGAATCTAACGGATCTCCAAAGTGGTAGAAGGGAACTGACGCAGAGTATTATGAGACGCATAGTTTAAAAGCAAAACAGGCACCTCATCCGAGAGCAGCCCATGCAGGTCTCTGCTCTAGTAGACAAGGCACCAGCAGTCCCTCACTGCAGAAAGGACTAAAATATCCCTGAATTTAGGTTGGAAGGCACCTGGGAATCACCTGGACAAAACAGTTCATGACAGCAGTGTTAAATATCTCCACCAATGGAGATTTCACAACTGTTCCAGGCTCTTGTTCTGGTATTTAACCACCCTCACAATGTAAGAGGTTTGTCCTAATATCTCATCAAATTTTCCTGTGTTTCACCTCGCGCCTGTTGCTTCCAGTCTTAATGATACCCACCTTTGAGCAGAGTCTGGCTTCACCTTCTCTGTATGTTCTCATCGGATAATTTTAGACAGCAACAAGATCTCAACTCACTCATCTTAATGCTGAACAGACCCTGCTCTATCAGCCTGTCCTCATACGCCACGTTCTCCAACCCCTTCAGCATCTTGGCAGCTTTCCACTGGACTCGCTCCAGTATGTCAATGTCTTTTTCCTGCTGGGAAGCCCCAAACTGGACACAGTACTCTAGATGTGGTCTCACCAGTGTCCAGAAGGAGGAGAAGGATCACTTCCCTGGACCTACCTGCTACAAAGGAGAAGGATCACTTCCCTGGACCTACCTGCTACGAAGGAGGAGAAGGATCACTTCCCTGCACCTACCTGCTACACTTATGCTACTATAACCCAGGATGCAAGAAGTCACTGAGTACTCATGGTGGCCCACTGTCCACCAGGACTCCTGCATCTTTTTCTGCAAAGCTGCTCCCCATCCATTTGTAATTGAAGTATGTAACTGCCTTCACTGAGGCTCTGGACAGTCCACTTCTACAGCTGAGAGGCCCCTCTGCTCATCAGCCCTGCTCTCCCACGTACACTGGCTGCTCACCCCAACTTGCTACTGGCTGGGACCTCCTGTGTTTGCACTCTGTCCCATCATCCAGGCCTTTAACAAAGACATTAAACAGTACTGGACTCAGTATCAATCCCTGAGGGCTGATAACTAACTCTGTTCTACTGATTACAACCCTTTCAGCCAATAGTCCACTGAATTTTCCATCTTATCTACTTATCCAGCCTTTATCTGAATATTTTGGCTGTACAGATACTACAGGAGACCGCGTCATAGTGTACAACATCCACTCTCTCCTTGTCTGCAGAGCCAGTTATCATACAATCATGGAATGGTTTTGGTTGGAAGAGACCTTTAAGATCATTAAGTCCAACTGTTAACCCAGCACCACCAAGTAACCACTACACCATGTCCCTCAGCATCACATCTACACAGCTTTTGGACCCCTCCAGGGACGGGGACTCCACCACTGCCCTGGGCAGCCTGGGACAGGGCTTAATAACTCTTCTGGGGAAAAAAATTGTTCCTAAGGTCCTTCTAGAGTGCACTGGGGCAAAATGAGAAATGTCCCCAAGAGCACCACAGCACCCATCCAGGCTGGACTTACAGTCCGGTGAACAATGTATTTAGGAGTGACGATGAAAGAGACATTTGATTAAGTCATGGAACAGAAGAGCCCAAAATACACTTCTCTTATGGTCACTCCATGAGCAAATGAGGATTATAATCCAGGTCAGAGAACCTAGCCTCAGTCCACTGCCAGGGTTAAGCAACAGGTTCATGTATGATTCAAACAGAGACTACGAGCAAGACTGACTTTAAATAGCTCACCAAAACTGAACACAGTCTCAGCTTTCTGCAGTAATAACTAGGACTCAAGCTTGTCCTTGAGCGTAATGTCAAATCAGCACTCAGGTTAAATTAGGATATTTTAAATGACATGCAATGGACCACAAGAAAGTCAAGAGGTGGAGAGAAGAAAGAAAAATATAGAAAAAATGTTTCAGCTTAGCCTAGGGTTTGAGTTAAGGAATGACTTACAGTTTGTTAAAGGAGTTACTAAGCAATTTTTAAAGAGCTCGCCAAAATAAGGTCAGGACTTACTAATTTCTTTTACTTTTTAGAGATAACACGAAAAACTCTAACCAAAATCAAAACTGAAGAACTGACAAAACACCCAGTTAAAACCAATCTTACAGGCACAGATGACAGTTTGACGTCAACTCCTGAAACTGAGTCAGTGAATTCATGCGTGATTTTTGTTTGTTTGTTCTGAGAAACTTGGGAATTTGTACTGATTTGAGAGGAAAAGAAAATAAACCTCTCACAAATTCATTGAGCAAGCTGTACTTACTGAAACAATCTTTATACTATCTCTATAAAAGTTTTCTTAGCATGTGAAGTGAAGTAAGAAGAAGGTTTATTTCCAGCCTGTGCTGCAAGATGCAAAGCCATCCAAATTCCAGGGAAGAGGCACACTTACGCTGGTAGTTGCACATAAAGCAGGCCTGGGCTGCAATCATCCACTCGGCTCTGGTCTCGCAGAAGATAGCGATGTTAGTCTTTGGTTGCTGGCCCAATACCGCTAAGCCGTTTCCAAAATTAACAGCTTTAATGTATACATCTTCATATGAAAGCCAGGTGTACTTGCCAAGGATGACCTGATAAGAATAATAAATTCAATTTAGAAGAGGAAAATCCTTAATGCATGTCCTACCACATCTTCACCCATGTGAAAAAAAAAAAAAAACCACTGATGTTTGAAGTAACCTTTGTTCGAATGATAACAGCAGCTTACTCAAGATAATGAATAATATTCCTGCCAAAAACTACAGGGACTGTGGAAGTTCCAACACAAATACTGCAACGTCTCCACATGTGTTATCACCTCAGTTTCTATTTTGACATTAGGGAAGCACATTATTCCCACCACAGCTTAAGAAGAACTCCCAAAAGCCATGGTTACCCGACCCATATGTCTTTATTTTTTACAAAGCTTTGTTTTACTTTAAGCAAAGGGTGACAAGCACTAGTTAGTACAAAATATTCTCTATATTTGTTTTCTTGGATATTTGGACTACAATCCTCCTACACAAGTAGGATATTTAGGTGTTCACTATTATTTTAAAAAATAAAGGAAAAAAAAAGGGGGGGGGGGCAACTGGATTCCAGAAGGCAGTGTGTCCTCAGTCAGAAATTGTGAAATCCTTTTCCCTTTGTTTCAAAACAAATGGCAGGGGGAAGAGCAGTGATCTTTTACCCTTTTTTACTGTTAAATAAAAGTGGGATGGAAGACTAGACTGGAAATTACTGGCAAATCTCAGTACAGAGAAGCTGTGTGGAAAACATTAAGCAATATCATTTTTTTTTAACACGGGAAAGCTGGTGCATGGTAAAATTGCATTTGAACTGACAGGTCCCTCTCTATCAGTGATTTCCATGTGTGCACTCACACTTCACAGTACTATTTTCTCACTGAGTGATAGGGGATTTTTTTGAGGATATCCCAGATATTTTAATATACAGATGTAGTATGAAGATGTTTTACATTGAAAATCCAGACACATTACCCACCGAGTTATATAATCACTGGCAATTCTGAAAAATATAATTTTTATTAGTCCTGTACTTCAGACTTTTGCTATGACTACACAGCGCTAGTACTAAATGCAAGCAAACACTAAAAAAAACAGGCAAGAAAAGCAAATTCCTCCCTCCTCCCCCATTCCACATTTCATTTATCAACTTTAACTACATTTCCAACTTGCAGGCTGTAAAATCTTAACAAGTTTTTGGCATGTAACTCTGTTCTAATGAGCCTTTTATTTCCACGTCTACTTCCTTAACAACAAGAATTTCAATTTGAGTGAATTTGGAAGTGAATTTCGAAATCTCTCTCAACCTCTAATAAAAAATAGATTTCTTTTATTAAAACACTTTTTCAAAGTGCTTGTTTACTACCAGGTAACAGAGTTGTACCTACTACAGCCTGGCTGCATATTGCTCATTAATCTACTTGTTTAGCACGACAAACTTCTCATCTCAGGACTGGCAGATGTGCAGCAGCTTGGAAAATTCACCTGTGTTTTCACAGGAAAATATCATTTCACAAAGCCAATAAACAAACCTTGCTACAAAATAGCAATACTTGGCAATTTCACCAGAAAAAGTAAACTTTCCTCAGACCAACACCTGCTCAGATTTTCCTATTTTATTTATAGACATTCATCTTCATTAGCAAATAGGCTGCTTCAGAAACCTTCTGGAGAAGAATGATGACGTTTTGGTGATTTCCACCATTCACTACGTAACCCACCAACGTCGGAATAAGAAATCATTAAAGGGTCAAAAATGGATCTTTCTGAATGACATTTGTGATTCTGTATTTTCCCCCTTTTTTATTTTCTAAATAATTTATCCTCATTGCTTGAACAAATTTGATATAAAGTAGTGAAAGAAGGCTTTATTGGTGCTTTCCATTCTTAAAAGGTTAGAAAATCCACAGACAAGCAGTACAGCACTGTTAGTTATTTTTCTATATATAGAAATGTAGTGATACTTCAAGTCATAGACTGCTTTGGGTTGGAAAAGACCTTTAAAGCTCACATAGTCCAACGCCCCTATGCTGAGCAAGGACATCTGCAACTAGAGCAGGTTGCTCAGAGCCCAGGCCAACCTCACCTGCAATGGTTCCAGGGATGAGGCATCAACCACCTCTCTGGGCAACCTGGGCCAGGCTCTCACCACCCTCAGCATCAAAAATTTCTTCTCTCTAGTCTAAATCTCTCTTTGTTAAACACCATCACTCCTTGTCCTGTTGCAACAGGCCCTGCTCAAAAGATTGTCCCCATAATCTGAAGAACACTGATGTATGAAAATAGATGGTAAGACCTTTTTCAATGCAGCTACTTTGAGTTTTACTTCTCCTGCCTTCTATACATTGAAATTCCGCTGCTCCCTTCCTCCCAATGCCCAGTGTTTGTCTATCCCCTCCCTATGACATATTAATATATTGACTCTGTCCATATGTCCCCTTCTTCTGCACTTCTCTATCAGAGAAGAGCAGGTTACAGTTTCTCTCATCCTTCATTACATTTGTGTACATCTCCAAATTCACCTCCCTTCTTGGCCCTTCCCTCAGTAGCTGCCACTAATATTTCCCAACGTACAATTTCTACTGTAAACAGCTCCCCAGACTGATGTGAAGTGCCCTCACTTTTTAAACGTTCACACACATTTAATTCTACAACTTTCAGAACTTATTTCCGATAGACAGCTACTTACAATTGTAAAGAAAGTAACTGCTCGAGAGTTTGCAAGAGAAGAGCACAGAAGGTCAACATTTTTGAGAACTGATTACACAGACACAAAAACCCAAACACTATAAATCAGAAGAGAGAGCACCTCAGAGTGCTCACTTGGAAATACCACATTAAATAGAAAAATGCTGCCCTCTAGTGCACCCACTTTTAAACATACTTTTAATTAAAAATAACGTACCCATTTCATGCAAGTTATTAAAAATATTTATCAAACATATTAAAAAATATTATTCAATATCAGTACTGTATTAATATTTGGAAATCCAGCAAAGTATAGAGGCTAAATACTTGCTGCAAAGTGAATATGTCTTTAATTGGGATTTTAGGGCAACCATATTCAAAGTTTTAGTGTGAAGGTGTAATGAAATGTTCCCCAAAAAGCTGCAGGCACATGGAGAGTCAGTTATTTTTCAAGGTCTTCCTAAAGGTAGTTTATAAGGCTTGAAGAACTTTGACTACAAATTTATGTTACTTTGGCAGCTACACAGGAATAAATCAATCTTTTGAAGATAATATCATACAAATTCAAGAAACAGCAGATTATCTGGGATATTATTACTCAATAAATTAATGTAGAATCTGATCTTAAAGATGTTTAATATCTAGCTTTAAATAATTTTAGCTAGAAGCGTGAGCATGGTTAATTCTCGTAAGAATCAGAAGTGCAATATTTTACTTTTTTGAGATATATCTTTATTCTAATTAATGAATTGTTAATTAGGACCTCAGAAAAATGCATCAATCATTCCCACCACTGTGTTCAATTTCTGAAAGGGATAAAAAAAATAATTAAGAAGTTCTGCAGCTCCTGGAAGGTAAAGAAATTCTCTGCATTATAGCTAAGAATTAAAATTGTCATGCACCATTTCAAAAAGTTGCACCAAATAAGCCTCAACAAGTTGCCTTTACTAAAAGGAAACCGGCAATAAAAAGGTGCATGTTACAAAAGACAAAAATCATGGAAAGAACCCTGACATTTAGAATCAACAAGGTACTGGGAAATTTTGTCATTTTCCTCACTTGCTAAGACACATTAAAAACACTGTACTTCTTAATGGAATAACAACAAAAAAATTAAAGTAGAATTATGTGATCATGCCACAACTTGGAACAAAATAATCTGAGGGCAAACATAGCAACGGACCATAATGAACTGTTGTGTCAAGCTTAGACAAAATTACCTAACTTAGGTAATTTCTAAGTCTAAATACGTAGAAACAAGTGATTTAAGTAGGTCAGTACCAACATTCTCCAGCTCTCCCAATTCAGAACACTTTGCTTGCATAACAGAAAAGGCTAAAACTCCTAAGTTCTTAAGCCCCACATCACTAATGATGTTTGAAAACCAGAGCACAGATCACGGGCAGTCCAAGTTCTGATTTATGCTCAGAAGCCTACTTTGTACAACATGAACTTTCTGTTTCTTTATAGGGCAATGAGGCAGCAAAACGTGCATCAAGGAGGATTATATGTACCCGTTTCTCCCAGTATTTCCTTCATATTGAAAAAATAACTCCATAGCTGGAAGTTTCACTAACAATTAAAGCTTCTAGAAAGACTTTAACAGAACTACACTTTGCCATATACTGTCATACTAACTAAATTCTACTTAAACATTACACTCTTTTATTACAACTAAAACTGACAGTATTTAAGGAATCCTTTATTATATGAAGAGATTATTCTTCTGCAGGAAAACTAATCTTAACTAAAAATTGTCTTTATATCATGTAGTTAACAACTTCTCATACTGAAGGGCAGACCTTTAACACAACCACACACATAAATGTATCCTTGACTTACTTCTTCAAGCAAAACTGCATTTTTAAATGCCTCTCAACAAATACAAAGCAGCAACTGGCAACACAGGCTTGAGCTTAAAAGGCTACAGAAAGTGAGTTCCTCAAAACAACGGTTTTATACTGAGTTTTCATCTCCCCCCACACTATGATTACAGATTAAAAGTAGTTCACCTTAAAGGAGATTGAAGGAAAAAAAAAGAAAGTCTTCCAAGTTAAAGTCTGGGCAATCCTTTTCCAAAAAAAAATTTCATTTAAGCCCTGAATTCACAGTAAATCCTCAATTTACAGTTAAGTTTACTGGGAAGGCACATGTGAGTACAGGCATCCAGTGATTTTTTTTATATTTATCTGATTATGGTAGAGAATAATACAAAGGGAGACTTCTTTTTACCTCACCTAAAAGGAAAACTTTAAAGTCGGTTAGCTACATCATCAGCTAAATATTAAAAACAAATACCTAAAACATATTTGTGGTTTTTCTTTGGCCGAAACCATAAAAAAGGGTATCTACTCAAGAACGGAAAGAGAACGTTTAGATTTGTTTTAAAAGCCAAGTAATAAAAGATCGGGAATTAGATCATTTAACTCTTGTTACGACTGCTTAATCTAAGTAGAGAAACACTTCTTCCCTTGATTTGCTTTACTGGACCAGAAGTGTCGCAAAAGAAAACAAACGCACTTGGAAAAAATTCTTGAAGGCAGGCTGCAAAAAGACTTACCTTTTTAAAAACTTTTCCTGATGGCTGGATTTCATCCTCCTCTTTTAGGATTTCACGTGTTCCCAAGAGCTTTTTGTCCTTAAATTTAGTTTTAGCATACTTAAAAACTTTGTCGAGTGTATCACACCCAGGATATAGAACTGAAGCCAAGCAATGCAGGCTGTTAACAGATCTGTACGCACCCCCGGGCTTGCTGTTCACAGGTCTGGCTTTAACCTGCTTGGCTTTCTCTATAGCCTGCCTTGATCCTGAAAGTATGTACCACGGAATGTACGTTACAAAGGAGTACACCAGGATGATAAAGTTTATAAGCTGTAGAAGAACAGGGTTGATGTTATGCTTCAACTTCATTTTGGCTGCTTCCCAAGGGTACAAGGGAGAGTTTGGAAACATGGATCAATCAGACGGGGATCCAGAAAGGTCTGAAAAGAGAGAAGAGAATATTAGTGCTGAACTCTACAGCTGTTGGCAAGGGGGTTGTTTTCAAATATATTATTACATTCTGCAACAAAGTAGGTCTTTTAATGCAGAAATTAGGCTAAAAGTCTTAACCCCTACCACAAATGAAACAAGACATCAACACATGAGGAAAAACCCTTCTGCTCCCATTTAACAGACTGCAATCATTGCTAATATTGCTATTTCTTTGGAAGCAACACAAACCTAAGGAATTCAGGACCTGGGTTTTGAATTAAATGACATGTGAATGGCCTGTGTTTATGGGGAACTGTTGTGACCTGTAAATTCCAAATATTATATAGACTGAGACATCTACTGAAGAGAAGGAAACTGTGACCTTCCTCCAGAAGGCCCTGCATGTGACAGAATTTTGCTGCTGCTTTTATTCTTAGGGACTTTCCATCAGTCCTACGATTTCAGCCCCAGTACCAGTAGCAATGGGCACACTTGTTATATAAATAAATATGACAATAAATTAACTGATATTTGGTAAATACTGAAAAGTGGCTTAAAATATCCCCAAAATCCTAGTGACGGCACTATGAAGAGATGGGCAACTTTTTCCAGGTCCGTAATGATGCCAGGATCCTAACTTGAGACTGGAATGCTAGTACAAAGACAATTAACTTTTACTGCAAGCAAAACCATTGTGGCTGAATAAAACAGTACATTTTTCTTGGTTGTGTTGTTGTGGTTTTTTTAACAAAAGGTCATTTAACTTCAAGAAAAATGTCAGTTTTACTGACATTGTAAAGGAAAAAGATTGTTTTCATTAAGATAAAATGTTCGCATGTGCATCTTTCTCTGTAACAATTCCTATTTTGAACCTTGAGTATATGGTATTTTAAAACTCAACATGAAAATACATAATTAATAATCAATTTGCAGAACTAACCTGAAAATGAACAGTTTTAGGGAAATTTCCAAGGTTATTTGAAAGGCTTGAAAGGGACGTACTGTTTGTTGGTTTATATTCTGCCTTTTAAAAGTACCAAACCAAAAAAAAACCTTTGAAAGACTCAGTGAAATACTACCCCAGGGCTTTAAAATTTCACTGAAATACAATTTGTGGTCACCCCATCAATTTTGGAAGTATGCGGCTGCTTTTGAACGTAAAAAGAGGGTAAGCAAACCCAGCATTTTGGGACAGTGAACAGAAAGCAGAGGAGAACAGGACCCTAAGTCGTTTTATTAAGTATTAGTTAGATGATGACAGTGCAAGAGTCTTTACAACACCAGGATTTTGTTCTCAGGTAACTCCTGCTTAATTACTGACAAAGAAGAACATATGACACACGAAAATATCTTTAACTTAGTGGTTTGGTCTGCAGATCAGCTGTACACACTCAGGTTCTTACAGAACACGCATCCGTTTTGGTTGTACATAATCCTGGTGAGATTTTTGAGGAATCCACATTCAAACCCTGACGAGTGATGCCGGAAAGGTTGGCAGATTAATTCCTGGAGGAACAAGCTGCTAATGTGTGCAAGAATAGAAAAATTGTACACGTGAATTTTCTGCGCACACTACGAGATGTTTATTTATACATAATTCTGTTTCATGAAGCCATCACCGAGTCAGGCAAGTAAAACATTACACACTTTTTAAACAGCAATGGGAAGCAGCAACCAGGACACTCATTCAAGAGCCCGCAGAAGTAAAACAGCAGTTTTCAGGGTAGATCCTGCTTAATATATAATCAGTGATTTGGCCTGATATGCTACTTATACTAATACTGTTTACCCTTTAGCTTTAGAAGAAAACTTTTGTTAGATGGGAAAGAAAAATCCTTAAAGGAATGTGTTTACTAACTGACCTGCTTATAATAATTACACTACAATAAAAGCATGAATTAACAAGAAAAACAGAAACCTTATGCAACTTCTCATTGTGGCAGGTACAGGTACAGCAGCCGATACAAGATGTTCCCGACTCGGTTTACTCAAGAGGAGCTGTCACAGGCAACTGCGTGAAATCTAAAAACGGAAAATCCACATTAAATATGGCAATTAGAAAACACATCCTCCCTTCTTTCACTTGTGTGTTATAATAAATAAAAAACCCATTTGTTCATCCAGCACTGCCATATATTACCTCGGAGAGTCTAGACTTATACATCTGAGTTTAATAAAGCCAAGCGTAACATGCAACACAGCAGCCATGGTTCGTACTCAAACACAGTATAATCAAGGTGGCTGGAACAGCATGAGTTAAATTTGGCAGCTCACAGCACCTGGCTCTCTGACAAACTCCTAACTCCCACATGTCTTTCAGCATAACACTGGTTATACCATTCGGGGTAGAAAAAATAGACCAATCCCTATATCTCTCTCTAGGCTGAGAATACATTTCAGCCAGAGTAATAAATACTCCTGGACCCTTTTAAAAAAAATAGCAATAATTATGGATATTGACTTCACTCTGCTATATATCAAGGTTTTATTTATTGCCCTTTACAGAAATAAATCTCACTTAAAACCCCATGCCAGTTATTCACATTTAAAATATGCGGAAAATGCAAACATTTGTGTATCTATTACCTGTCTGCAAACATTATTATTGACACAGCTATTCAGCTCTCAGGCAGATAATCTTTTCCCAGGGAGCAGTTTCAGTGCCTCGACTATTTGCTGCCCGAGGTAAGTGCTCGTGGTGTGCCCCATTGCCTGCCTTCCATGAATTCACACGTACTACTTAAAAATAAAACTCAAACCTAGAGATTTTAAAAAACCAAAACATTTCAGCCAACAATTTATAGTGGCAGGAACACACATTTGATTTCTCTTATTGGTGAATCTCACAAAAAGATCTGTTAATATTTACAGGGAGGATAAAAAAGTTATTTACAGAGTTAGGCTTTACTGGACAAAATAACTATCTTCATGTGCTGCCTGGTATCTTCATTATAAAAACCAACAATCTGAGTGCTCAAAAGAATATAACAAATCCTGTAATACAGAATTTTAACTATTCGAAATCAGCCTCTACTAGCTGATATCTGGACTTAAAAAGCACCATTGACAATGTTAAGGAAGTAGGGTTTTTACTACATCTGGAATCTGCTATCACAGCTGCCAGCGAAAACATTTCATTGCTAACATCCAGTGAGCTTTTCTTTTACAAAAAGAAATCTAAAACCTCCAAATTATTCATTTATAAATACTCATGTACTCTTCTAGATAAAAATAGACAAAAAAACCCCCACGTACAGAGAAGCAACAGCCCATGCCTCACACAGAAACTCCCTCAACTATGAAATGAGGTAGAGCCCGAGGTAATGAACATGCCGAGGAGAAAATCCTAAATGTACAGCCGGCTAAGTGGAAGATCTAAAATATGGATTCAAGACATAGTTCTGTTTGAAAACAGATGTTCCTCACAGCTACAGCAGAAGCGTTTTCACACATTTCTGGAGACAGAGAGGATGGAAATCCCAACAAGCCCCAGAGAATGGTGGAAAAAATGCTTTGGGCCCAGAGAAGAGTTGGTGCTCAGCACATTTTCCTGAATTTTAAGCTGCTGCAGTGTGAGCGCAAGGTCCCACCACAGCAAGACTCTCCTCCCGCATCCCCAGGACTGCTCATGGGACCTGTGTCCCTCCCCAGGGCCCATTTCCCTCCAAGCCACCCCGGTGGTGTCCCCTTGCCCAAGGCCAGCAGTTTCCATGCAAGCACAAATGCTGTTCTTGTCCCCTGCTCACTTACTTTCCAGCCTCCCCACACCTCCGTGTCACCCAGCAGGTGCCTGGGACTCAGCATCGCTTCTAGAGCAAGGGAGACCTTCCACACACCTCTCAAACATCCACAACCCTTTTACCAGGCAGACCCGACACCCGGTTCCAAAATGGACTGCCTCTACTGAGTCAAGCTGGGAAGAGATCTGCAGCTCTGTCCAAAGGACATCTGCTTGCAGCAGGAAGGGGAAAAAAAATTACTTGGTGCACCAACCCTTGGGTTACCACCACCCACTGGAAACCAGCCCAGCTGCACTACCTCCAACAGCTCTACTTGACCACACAGGGCTTGTTATGGTTACTGAAAAGCCTCTCCTAAAGGAAAAGAAAATCCAGGAGAACATGACTTCACGGCTGTAACAGTTGGTTCTACTCAGCTAGAGGTTTCCATGAAACCTTTTCAAGCAGGTAGACCCAGAATGAACATAATTCCCACATTATCTCCTGACTCCAGTCCTTGATTTCTCACTCCAAGTCCTGAACAAGAAGTAACTGTCTCTCCTCAGACTTTGCCCTCCATGCCACTACACACTGTGAAGTGTTATTAGCTTGAACAGAAAGAGTGGAAGACCAAAACTGCTACCAATTACGGTTGTTCTCTCAAAAGGACGCGGATTTTCTGGGTGTGGGGAGAATAACTACTCTCCGCAAGCACATCTAGGCTGACTTTTAACTATCTTGCTCAGATCACCGTGGAGCCTCCACCTCTCACACAACCCTGTGTGAATTTGCAGGCTCTTCAAATGCTTCCTGTTGCTGTGGTGGGATCATCAATACAGACAGCCAGAGGCATCTCCACACTCCCATTCCTGCTCACAGTTTCCCTTGGGAGGCTCGAGCATAAGCAAATCACAACTGAACTCCACTTCTGATGGCAACTCAGGCGCTCTGTGCATTATGGTGTTTCTGAAAAGTACCAAAAGACCATCAGGAAAGACACATATTCCAGGAAAGACCTGGAACAAACCAGTTTCCCAGGTTGTGTGGAGAAGCCAAGGCTGCTCACCAAGCACATGGCCTGAGGGTATGGTTTCAGTTTGGCTCAAGCACATGTAATGCTGGGCTGCTCAAAGAAAACAGACCGTTCATCTCCAAACCGTAATCCAGCTCTTTCCCTCCATTGTACCCACACACGAGCGCCTGTGTGGCGAGGAATGAGTCCGATTAGCTTGCTGATCCAGGTTAAACCCTCTCCTTCTCAGGGCAGAAGGGTGGATTTTCCTTTGTATCAACTTTGGTATTTGCTTTAGCCTGGGGTGAGTCACTGCAGGCACCTAAACCAACAGAAATCAGCACTACAAAAGAAGTTATTCTTCTGCTATCTCAAGCTGGGTAACCATGGATAGACAGGCGTTAATGCCACCACAAAGAGGGAACACAAGAGGAGGAGAGGGAAGGAGCCTGGCAGTCATGCTGCAAATCAAACCTCTCCACTTCTCTGCAGAGGAACCAAGATCAGCACAGACCCATACGCAAAACACCTTGTGACTTGGTCATCATCCGTTCACCAGGATCAGAGAAGAGCCATGGTCTGGAGGATTAACCTTCTGCTCCCACTACTCATGACCTCACTACTTAGTTTTTCTGGAGCTCAGCCTTGGTGGTTTCAAGCACTACAGCCTAAATACCTTTAAACTCTGGATGCAGGAACATCCCTATAAATACAACGGGGTTTAATTTATGTCCTTCACATCTCAATGCTATGTTTGTAAAATGATATTCCCGTTTCCTTAAGAGCCAGCCAGAAGACATGTTATTTAAGGTAAGTATATTGTTAGGTACTTCTTAGACTCCAAGATACCACAATGGTAGGAATTACATGAACCAAAGAAGTCCTTTACCCTAAGGAGACACTTTCTACTATATTAACTAAATCTCAAGATG
>JAVSBS010011983.1:0-39068 GCA_033124195.1 Coracias cyanogaster | reverse complement strand
CATTTTTAAGTTCTTTAATAATTTGACTCTTTCAGACATTTTTGAATGTGTGACTTGATTTTTGCTTCACTGTAGACTCTGAATATATTCACTACAATTAGATTTCTGCTTGCTTTGCTTATTGTTGAAAAGTGATGCAGTATGTCTATCATTATTTTAAAAAGCTCATATTCTCTTATTTCAGATTTATTGTACTTCAGGCAGTACACACTTGCTAAATGGAAGAGTATTAATCATTTTTGAGCAGTTAACTTCCTAGACATTATTTCACTCAATTAATGAAAGCATCACATAAATTGTAATATAACTTCTATCTCTTTTTTAGTTCACTTTTAGTTTACTGTTTTGTAATCTCCATATTTCAAAATCCGGTTGTGTTTTCAAGCTCCGTCTTTCCTCAGGAAAAAAGTCCAAACATCCAAGTGTTCATCAGTAGAACAAGACTGGAGGATACATCTACCTCTTTCCTGGAAGAATGAAAGACTCCTTCTCCAAACGGGGCACACCAACACGTTTAATAGTTCTACTCTAGAAGAGCACAGTGACAAGCCTACTTATTGTTTCTCAAGAAGGAGTAGTACTTTCTGAAATTTAAAAACAGGTCTTCAGAAAGTGTAGAGAGAATTGTAAAATAGTAACAAATTTTAGAGAACCCAGCATCAGCAATATGTTACTGTCCAAAGAGGATAGTTGGATCTAATAACACGGATCTAATAACAGGTGAATCTGGATGAAAGCAGAAAAAAATATTTACTTTCACTCTTCCATATTCACTCTCACAGCTTTGTCAGGTATGTTAAGCAAGCTACAGCTGATGTACTATGTAACAAGCACATTTGCTAAGATTTTGTAATGTAAGTCAAAACTAAGTTTTTGTTTTCCCTTTGAATGCTTCTTGGCACTACTGAGAGTAATGAAGTGCCTTGTACAGCTCCTGGGAACCCTTTCACATTTGCCACAGAGGGTATGTGGTAAGCAAAGAGTGTGGTGAGCTAGACTGATTACATCGTATGTATGCATATATAAAAGTATATTTTGTATGTACTTATAGTTACGTGATCTGACTTCTTTATTAAGCAAAAATCCATTTTTTTCCAGCATCAAGGAGCTTGTACATGGTGGCTTTTGTAGGATGATTCTCTGCAATTTCACTGTATATTTACAGATTTGAAGTAGTTGTACTTGAAAATGAATTAATTTGTGACTGTCTTATTTTAAGTACTCTCAAGAACGTTCTGCTTTTACTGCTCAAAAAAATAAACTGATCTTTACTGGAAATTCTGGCCATGCATCTGAAAGATGAGTTTCCACAGTCTGACCAACCTTCTTTTCTAATAAATCTTTCCCCTTTCTAGCTTATTATACTTTACATTATCCCGTGGATCACAACAAATTCTTGTCAAAAATCTCGTTTTTAATGCATTAACTTCTTTCTCATGTTTTTTTTCCAATATGACTGCTACTGAGTATCTAATTGTTTCTTTCCAGTTTGGAAATTTGTCATTCCTTGAATTCAGGCTTAAACAGCAGTAGCTTTATCTCTGCACAAGACTTTTTTAAAAGCTCACTTGTTACAGTCTGCATGTGTTCAGGGCTTGTGATAAATAGCCTATCACTAGTTAGACTGGCAACACCTCTGCCCATAGGGTTTTTGTCTAATCACTTACATAAATTCTGAAGAAGATAGTTAACTTCAGAGCTCATCAGTTATCAGAATCATTAATTAAATGTCTTTTGGGGTTTATCTGTGAAAGATTTTAGTGTCAAAGTTTCTGTTTACAAAATAAATCCCAGCCTCTTGGTGTGAAATCAAGCCTTATTTGATGATGACAAAGTATCAGCAGAAAGTCATTTAGTTTGCACAGTTGTCAGGACAAATTCAGGAAATAGTTACCAGTATGTTCATCTCTGGTGGTTGTTTAAGTGTTTGGGTATAGTATGGGTTGTGTATGCTTTGTTTTGTTCTCCATATTGAAGTATGCATCCAAATGTTCACTAATCCACCATTCAAAATGTAATCCCTAAGTTAATAAACTAGTTCTCTGACAAAATAGTTCTTTCCAATTCTGTTTTTTTAATCAAGCCTAGGTGGTGAATAAAGGGAAGAGAGGTAAAGGAGGAAAAGAGAAGGAAGTTAGGAAGAATGTGGTGGACTTTGGATGCCAGCTGCCCACCCAGCTGCTCTATCACTCCCCTTCTAAGTTGTACAGAGAGGGCAAAAAACAAGATGGAAAAAAACTCATGGATCATGAGAAAGGCCGTTTAATAAAGCAAAATCAAAGGCTGCATGCAGAAGCAAATTAAAGTGAAAGATTTATTTTCTATTTCACCTGGTGATGTCCAGCCACTTCCTGAGAAGTAGGGCTTCAGTATTAATAGCGCTTGCTCCAGAAGAAAAACTTTGTAATAATAAATGCCCCTCTTCCTCCTTTCTCTTAGCTTTTATTGCAGGGAAGATGTCATATAGTACGGAATATCCCTTTGGTCAGTTTGGGTGAGCTGTCCTGGTTATGTCCCCTTTGAAGATCAGTATGCCCCTCAGCCTACTGGTCAGGGGGGAATGTTGGAGAAACAGTCTTGATGCTGTGGAAGCACTGCTCACTAGAGCCAAAATACTGAGATGTTATCAACACCTTTCTAAGTACAAGTGCAAAGCACAGCTCTATGAGGGCTTCTGTGGGGAAAATTAACTTCATCTCAGTCATACCCAACACAAAGAGGAAACTCCCTTCATGTGGGAGAGCACTAAGGCAGAGTTAATGCGTAAGAGAATATAGAAACCTAAAAAGGAATTTGTGTGAAAGGATTACTTTTGTATAGATCTCCTATTGTTCATATTATAGTGCAATCATACTGCTTTTGTACAATACAATTTGCAATGTCTTGATTGTTTTAATAGCATTGAACATTGAAGAAATTTCAGGCCTGGATGAGAAAATGGAACAAGGAAGTTCACAGTCTCAAACGTTGGGACTGTCTTATGCTATTGTGGCAGCAACTGCTAAGCACTAATGTTAATTTCAGGTTCTAGACATTCATTCCTGTACAGGAACACCAGAGGAGTCTGACATCTCTAGAAGTAGTGTAAAACACAATTTTTATACAGAGAATATGCTTACAACCTTGAAGGCAGTCCTGAATATGCAAGCAGAAGAGGTCCATGACTAACACTAAGTGTGGCAGTCTAGTAGACCCATTCTGATTTTTAATGATGCTCTTTAAAGCTCCTCTTATTCATGCTAAATAAAGAAGATTCATAGTATCAACCACACTGGCTGGTACAGGCTGCATATTTTTGTATATAAATATTTTTGGCTTATATTTTGGATGTGAGATTGCAAACTGGTGTTGATAGTGATTATTGCAATGCTTTCACTCTTTATATATGCTAGCCCCAGTATTTTTGCTGAGGCTCTGAGACTGAGATCTTGAGACAAGGTGAAAGCTGACTTGTGGTTTTTGTTGCTTCCCTTCAGAGGATTGTATGCAAATGATAAACCGCCTGTAGCCAGGTCTATAATTCACCACTGTAGGTGCTGAGAAAGTAGTGAATGATGAAGAAAACAGGTACTGACCTGGTGGTAGACATCTCCATAGTAACAAAGTTGCCAGGGTTTGTGAAGAAGCCTCATTCAAAGCCACCCCAACCCTCCAAACAACAACAAAAACAAAGACTAAAATGTGTTTAAAAAAATCTCATGCTGATGGTGGAAGCCTGCTGGAATATGACATTACAGTGAAGTGACTCTAATATGCAACAAGAAATGTATGAGAAGTAAACTGCTGTGCTCTGTGCTACAGGGAACAAAAAACAGATTGGAGGTTTTCATCTATGTTCATTTTAACAGTAAGTATGGTTTTCATCCATGTGAAAGAAGTTAGTTTCAATATAGATTTAAATGCAAAGAGAAGATATTCACATGGATTTGAACTGTATTTTGTGGAGGGGGTATTTGTGGATTGGAATCAATACTTAGTTGTGGTAAAGCACACACATTTCCTGAAGCAAACCTGAGGTTTTTATTTCTTTGTTGTATCCTCACAATCTAATATACAACTGCAAATTGTTGTTTGAGGCTCAGACATGCAAGTGATTTGGGCCCTGAACCAAAAAGAAACCTAACAGAAAATGCAACATGGAGTGTTGTGAGAATATAGATTCATTCTGTGTTCTCCAAAAATTAGAGTCTTGGGGTTAGGGGGAAGGAAGTGGGAGTTAAATACTCTTTTTTCCTAGACTTCCTGATTTAAAAAGGTGCTTCATTAGGATCGGTCAAAAGTAGTTGTGAAATTAGTAAACATTAGTAACGGATCTTGAGCTACAAGTGTTTAGGCATGAAAGATAAGGACAGGCTGATCCAGGACAGGGTTAATTGGGTCAGCAGGAGCCAGGGCTGGGCTATTCCATATCATGCTGACGTCATGCCCCAGTGTGGGCTCTGGACCAGTTCTGGTTTCAGGGGCGCCACACGGTGGGGTGAAGAGTGCAATCAGGAGCTGGGATGGCTCTGCCTTGTCTGTGTGCTTGGTATCGTTTGTTTTGTACATAGTTTTGCTCGCTGTTGCTATTGCTGTTGTTCTGATAGTTTCTTGCGTGTTACTGTATTAAACGCTCCCTATCTCAGCTCTCAAAGGTGCCTCTAACCCCTCCTGACTTTTTGGGTTTTTTTTCCCTGTCCAAGGGGTGGCTTGTGGAGGGAAGGTGGCAGCGACAGCAGCCACATGGCTCGGCTCCTGGCAGGGACTGAACCCCCACAGCTTTACTGAACCACCACAGCTATGAATTGAGAAAAGACAGGAATGGGTGTTGGTGTGTGACTCATAACTTGTCAAAGTCACAGAAGCTCATATAGGACTGGTGATGGGAGGGTGCCACACTATGTGCTCTGCCATCCCTTTTATAAAAGTTACAATGAAGGTATCAAATTTATTTAAAGAACACAAATATTAAGATAACTGTTTCTTTTTGGGAAATATGGGAATTGGGGCAAAGTGACAGTGTACATTTAAAATGTTTTCCTTTCTTTCAGTTTAGTCATCATTCACCATTTTGGCACGATTATATAGTCAATTCCAACTAAAGCTACAACTTTTGACCTAGCAGAGCTGGATTAACAGTTGGACCTGACGATCTTGAAGGTCTCTCCCAACCAGAAAGATTCCATGCTTCCATGATTTTATGGGAAATAAGCTACTTCAAGAAAAATGTTGTCCAACTATGTTCAGACTTTAATTTTAAATAAACCCAACAGAACAGGTGACTCTGTGCACAGGAACATCATTCTTTTCAGCAATACAATCAGCACATAGTCTAATGCTATTAAACCTTCTGTTTCTCAGTGTAAAATTCTTGTATGACTCCTTTACATACCAACCTTTCCCAGGGGGTTTTGCGGAGGGATATGGAGCAAGTCAAATGACTGAGAAGAACAGTTGTAGCTGTCACAAACCAGAAGTGTCCATTTTTGTACCAGGTGCAGGTGCCCAGGCTCTGGCAGGGGGCTGCAGGGTGGCCTCTGTGAGAAGAGGCTGGGGCTGCCTTGTGCAGGACACAGCTGGTTCCAGCCGGCTCCAGCTGACCCACCACAGAGCATGGCTGAGTCCTGCAGCCACAATGGCAGCTCCTTGGAGAAAGCCTGTGTGAGGAAGGGCAAAACACTGCCCAAAAGTGAGGGGTGAGGGGAGAAGTGTGAGAAACAGCCATGCCAGCCCTGAGGGGAGAGGTGTAGGAGGAGGATAAGGTGATCCAGATGCCCCAGCAGGGATCCCCTGCAGCCTCTGGAGAGAACCCATGCTGGAGTAGGGGAAAAGTATGAGAAGAAAGGAGTGGCAGAGAGGAGCTGTTATGGGCTGACCACATTCCCAGCTCCTCTGTGAGGCTTAGAGGAAGGAGTTGGAGTCAGGAATGGACACATAAAGTTGAGACTGGGAAGAAGGGTGCAGGTCTGTTTTTTTCACTAACCATGTCTATTTTTAATAGACAATACATTGTTTTCCTAGTTGAAACCTGTTTTGCTTGTAATGGTGACTGTTAAGTGATATCTCTCTCTTAACACACAGACTTTTTCATCTCTCCCTCTGTTCTGATGGATGAGGGGGAGTGAGAGAGCAGCTGTGTGAGAGCTGGCCAGCCAATGTCAGCCCACCACAGAGGCTGCTTGTTCTCTCACTTTGGGTAGTGGTTTCTCTGCGGTTTCCTATCAGAGAAAAAAATCAAGTAACAGTATGACATTATGAGTATCACTTTTAGACTTATAAAATGTAGAGGCTTTTGGCCAAGTGCTGTAACCTGTACTGCTCAATAATCTTCGCAATGACAAGAGCAGGCAAATGCTGGCAGTCTAAGATCCTCGTAGGAAGAAATTGACATAAGAAAAGATATTAGCACTGTAATGTTCAAAGTGCCCTCTGTAATCTTTCTGATTAACTGGAGACGAGAAAGGCATGTCTTCATTAGAAATATGTCACTGTGTTATTGTCAATAAAAGCCACTTCCAAAAAATCCCCATGTAAAATCTGAAAAATTTTAGAAAGAACTCTGTGTTTTCAACTGCTTGTTTTTCCACTTTTTTTGCTACAAGGTGTTCAAGAAGGAATAGAAATAACTGATTAAAAAAATTGTTGCATTTAGCTACAATAAATCTGATTTTGTTCTGATGAATTCTGCAGGGAAGTTATGTTTCAAAACTTATTGGTTAAGGAAATGAATTCCCAGGTTATTAATTCCCAGGTTTGACCTCATTTATAAGAATCTTACTCACACCTCTCCCTTTCTCACTCACAAAGTCTGGACTCAAGTATCTTTTATTTTTTTCAATAAATATTTAATTAAAGAGATGCTACTTCTGTTCTACTATCCTTTACAAATATTCTGATAAACCAAAGAGAATACATGGAGTAAGATGAGTGATTAGAAAGTGACTCTTCTTGAAACAACTGATTTCATAATAAATGTCACTCTGTAAAATTGCTGCAATCATACAGAACACTCTTGAAAAGTTAATATGAAAACTTCTTCATTTTAGTGACTGGAGAGGAAGAAAGGAAGAAAATTCAAAAAACCCAAAGTCACCCCAAAATTGCAAGGTTCAAAATGCACTATGGAGAGAATTTAAAGTTTAAGTTCAACATTTTCATATTTTTATTTAATTGGCACTTTGACGTGTGTCATGTTTCATCCCCAGCCAGCAACTAAACATCACACAGCCACTTGCTCACTCCTCCCCGCTCCCAGTATGATGGAAAGGAGAATTGGAAAAAAAAAGTAAAACTCATGGATTGACATATTAATGGTTTAATAGCTAACATATAATAGTAGTAATAATAATAATAATGAAAAGGAAGATAACAAAAAGAGAAAAAAGACAAAACCCAAGAAAGAAAAATGATGCACAATGCAATTGCTCACCACCCACTGGCCGATGCCAAAGCAGTGATCTATCCCTCCTGGCCAACTTCCCCCAGTTTACGTACTGAGCATTATGTCCTATGGTATGGAATATCCCTCTAGCTAGTTCAAGTCAGCTGTCCTGGCTGTGCTCCCTCTCACCTTTGTGTGCACCTGCTCTCTGGCAGAACATGGGAAACTGAAAAGTCCTTGGCCGAGGATAAGCGCTATGTAACAACAACCAAAACATCAGTGTGTTCTCAACATTATTCTCACGCTAAATCCAAAACACAACACTGTACTAGCCACTAGGAAAAAAACTCTTGCCCAGCCGAAACCAGGATGACCTGGAACATGAGTATAGTATCTCTGAGGACTTAGATGGACTACCTCTATTTGCATTGGATGCTTTGAAAAATCCTGACAAAAGGTCATAGAAGTAGTGGCCTAGCAATAAGTAGCTTTTCAAAAAAAGCATGCTATGTATTTAGTTGTTAAAAAAAAAACAAACCAAAAAAACAAAAAAACACCAAACAACAGGGGGGAAAATCTCACATTTCTTGTGAGATTCTAAAAGTAATGAAAGAAATCCACTAAAATGCCAGCAAATGTCTTAAATGCCTTTTGCTCCTACCATGTCATGAACAAGGGGACAGGAAAGACTTATCTGTTGCTTTTTGAGGCCACAGTTTGCTAAATCAGGTTCTTTTAAAATATCTTGTCTCTTATGTTATGCTTTTCTCTCTACAAAATATGAGGGGTGTTTGTGGGAGGAAGGAGTTCTCGCTAGGTTCACAGGGATCACCTAACAAGTCTGCTGGCTTTGAAGGAGTTTTTGCTATATGCCAGAGTTTATATCTGATTGCAGCTACTCTGGAGCTGTGAAACAGTTTGAGGAAAGAACTGACAAGCTGATTACATTCTCTACAAACTTATGGGCCCTCAGTCTATTTTTTCCTTTCATTTTTTTTTCAGAGTAGAAGTGACATATAAAATCAAAGTATTTTCATGCATCTGTAGCAAGAAACTGCCTCAAGGTCCTGTAGTTTTGTCATTATTCCTAGGGGAAGGTTATCCCTGCTTTTCTAGCAATACAGGAACATCAGTTTTACCTTTTATGTCTTTAGGCCTATTTTACGTACGTACTTAGACCTTTTGTATAGCAGGCAAAGGCTTTGAAATGTGACAATAAAGTATTAGGAAAGTTAAGAATATGTTAAACATTTGAATATTTGGAGATTTTTGTTTGCTTGAAGATCTCAGGATGTTTTATTGCTTATTCGAAATATTTAGAAAGACTAATGTAGTCCTCTAGAGGAGCTGAGTGCTGCTCAGGTGTGGGATTTGATTAGTGTATCTGCATGCTTATAAAAAGCAATGGTATTAATAGCTGATGAAAGATGTCTGCCTACAGTAGGTGATATGAATTGCCATGTAGAGGGCTCTGTACAGACTCCCTTATAGCTTCTCATCAGAATTAATATTCTTCTTTTAGTAAACAGGAGCTCAGGGTTGGAACTTCCTTTCCCTGTGTTTGTGAGGGATCTTACATGCACCTGTAAGACTTTTGCAGGATGCAGGCTAGTGCTATATATGTTTCCTTGTCCTTAGGTTGATGCTGAAAATAAGATGCAGAGCATGCAATCAAGACTGTCCTGTTTGACTGTCCTGATCAGTACAAAAGCAAGGATACCCAGGCCTTGGAGCACAGACTGCATGAGCCTCATGCTCTTACAGATCACATATTTTAGTACTCCTTTATACTTATTTTTGTGTGTATATTATATAAATTAATATGTTTTAATATTTGAGCACTTCCTGGTCCAAAGCAAGAGGTGACCAGTCACAGGGCTGCCAATGGGAATAACCAAGTCAAGAAATGGCAGTCAGTCACAGAAGCACAGAGGAGTAGGATGTTTAACAAAATGGCAGCTCCCTGCCATAGAATACTGGAAGCTTTTCATAAAATGGCAGCGAAAACAAAATGGTTGCCCCTGTCTCATCCCAGTCTATGGACAACAAGAGAGGTGAATGTCTATAATCCCCAGAAAAGGCTATCCCTGCTCAACAGGGCCACAGCAGCAGTACAGTCACAATGATGACTCAGGAAGGGTACAAACATTTTATTTACAACTTTTTATTAACAACTTTACATTAAGTTAGTCTAAGGTATTTTGGTAAATAAGAGGTGTTTTGGTGAATAAGAGGTTTTTGGTGAATAAGAGGTATTTTGGTGAAGGAAAATTATTTCCTTATTGATTGTCCAAGTAGCACCCATTTTAACAAGGAGAAAAGAGAAAAAAAGAAAAAGGGAAAAGGAAAGAGAAAATGAAAAAGAGATGAGGAAGAATGTAAGTGTCATCATCCTTGGATCCCGCATGGTCTTCTTGGAGTGAGGTCGTCTTCCTGGTCTGTAGGTGATGGGCCAACAACGGCAAATGTGTGGGTTCACCTTTATATAGTTTGACTTTTCACAGTACCACCTACAAGGCAGTGACTGTCTTTTCAAGTTTCCAGAAAGTTCAAAAACTGAGTCAGGTGTATATCTCAAAATGGATTGGTGGGATAAATATCTGGGACAACAGGGGTATCTGGTTGTCCTGGAGTCTCCCAACAAGCTGATAGAAGTTCGACCTCAGTGAGGTCCAAAGTTGGTTGCTTGCAAAGGGGAAAACAATGGGAGGGATACAGGGGAAGAAGCAGCTTGTCACCCTGCCTCCACAGGGCTCCTTCAGTTTTTTATCTGGCCCCTCTTTGTTCTCTTACCTTGTCCCTTTGCAGATGGAGTTGTTTGAGACAATTCAGACTTAATCAATAGCTTCGAGCGTGTACATGACATATCCCTGAAAGACCTACAGTTTGTAGGGAAAGGGTCTTCTTTGTATCATGTGCTTCTGTGTAAACTGGGGTGGGTGGATGGGGTTTTGTGTGTGTAACCAGAACAAGGGGAGTGATTTCCAGGGCAAATGGCCCCTGAGGCTGCTGGGAGAGGGCACCAGTCACTTCTTATATGGTAGGTCAGTGGCACTGGTACAACTAGTCCTTCCCAGATAAGGGTGTAAAAGAGATGACAGTCTGCCTGGAAGAGCTGCCACAGCTAGATCATACTAGGGGACAGAACTGAGATGGGTGAAGTTGTGACAAATCACATCAAAAGCTGTCATCTGGATACCCTTGGGTGAACTGGCTTCTATTTAAACAAAAAAACTTGTTTTCTATATTAATTGCTATATCCCATAGTTTTATAGTTGCCTGTTCTGCAATTATTGGGTAGGCAATGCAGTAATGTGGTCATGACAGATGTATGGGGTTTTTTTGTTTGAACTTTAAAGCTAATAGATCAATAGTCTTAATGCATCACTAATTGAATATCAACAAGGATATTTGCTGGTTAAGGCATGTTTTACAAACATATATGCCATTAGGAAGATGAGGATAATTCACTTCTAGTCATCAGTACGAGGACCTTTACCACCTTGAATTTTGATTTTAACCACACAGGCCAGTGTGACTTGGGGGATTCTGCAGTAACTGCTGCCCCAATGCAGGAGTAATGTGAGAAGGAGGAAAAGAACAAGGCGAATTTATGTTTTTCCTTCAGTAAGAAGGCCTTGGCTCTTACCTATTTGACCATAAGGAGACCAAAAAAAGTAATACTTCCATAATTTTTGGAAATAATAAATAGGTGGGGATATGAGAAGAGGTAAAGAAAGACTGCAGAACAGCAAAGAAGTAAGTCAGAAATGACCTCCTATACACAGTATTTTGATATATACAGACACCGATATATAATGTTTCTGTTTTTTCTCTTATATGATTAAAAGTACATATTCTTTCATTGTGAAAAGGCCATGTATATTTGGTGCCCCAAGAAGTAACATACAGAAGAGTGTAACTAACAACACACCCATTGTTAAATGGCTGCAGGATGACACAGTCAGATACTTTGATTTAACACCCATTTGTCTGCTGCAGATGCTGAGTGGGTTTGCCTTCTGCAGTAGCTTTAGATTCTTGAGTATTAGGACCAAGATTTTGTCAAGACAAGATTTACTTCTGAATTTGGTTATATCACAGAAAAATACAGCTTTGTAATTATATCATAGTGCTAGATTTTGCATAGGAAAAAAGGGTCCCGGGTGTTAATTGACTTTAACTCTGCCAGAGTTTTTGCTCCTCAAATGTAAAATTAATCTGGGTTGTAGGCTGGGTCTACTGTAACTAAGGTTTATATAATGGAGAGAAAGACCGGGGGCAGGAGTGGGGAGGGGCAGTGTTTGCATAAGGATGACAAGATGAAGTACTTGAAATAAAAGGTTGTTATCCAAGGTGCAATAAGATAGACTTTGCCTCCATTTCTTTTAACATTAAAGCCATTGAGTATGGAATTGCATTTCTAATATGCATAGAAAGCATATTCTGCCACCATTACCATATCACACAAAATGCAGACAATACAATATTATGGCCACTTTAAAGTTCATTATCCGCACTGTGCAAAACATGTTCAGAGACTTCGGAAAGCCAAGTGGTGAACAAGTGCTCTAGTTAGAAATCTATTGTTGTGTCACAATACTAGTCTTGCAAATCTCTTTGTCTGCACGTCAAGACCTTTATGTAAATTAAAGAAGAGAGCTCAGGACAGTCTGTTGCATTTCACTAAGTCATTTGCACAAAGATATTTCTCCATAACATGGAAATTTTCTGTCAGCATGTTACTTCTAAGGGTCTTAAGTATTCTCTCTTAGTGCTAGGAATTAATAAAAAAGTTCACATTTTTTTGAATAAATTACCATTTCCAATTTGGCAGCTGATGTCCTAGGAATACCTATTTTTATAAGCAACTCTTACACTAAGGTTGTTACACAGCTTGTGGGTCTTTTTGTTTGGTTGACTGGGGTTTTTTTGTAGTGATGTTAATATTCTGCACTTTGTCTGCTGAAGACTTGTCAGTATCTTAAGTACTATTAACAGCCAGTCAGGCCTGAAGTTTTTTCTTCTGTTTAACAAAGTGTTTATACTCTATTATCAGAAAAATTTTGATGGTTCCATAAATGTCAGAAAAAACTCTTGCAATGTACCGACCATCGAATAAGGTCAAATAGGTCCTAAGGGGAAACTTTTATATTATGTTTTAACTTACTTTTGTCAGGCCACAGCCTTACTGACAGAAACTAAATGCAGGAAGAACAAAGGGAGGTGTAAAGCCAGTCTATGAGAAGTGAAATCTTAGAAAAAACTTAGTACCTGGTGGAGGAGGGTGTGTTCTTAACATGTATTCACATCAAAACCCAGCTTACTTTCTTTTAAGTTGTTATTATTGATAAGACTCTATCTTTCCTCTGTGCAGTTATTATATTCTTAATACATGGAAACATGTTCCTACAGTCCTTCATAAACTCAGTGGGGGAATACAAGTTTTCAGATGTAGACTTGTGTTCAGCACAGTCCCATTACTAAGCTAAATAGCTTCATAACAGTTTGTGAGGGGAGGAGTTATGAAACAACTAGCTCTCTGTACATGTGCTATTAGGAGGAATCTGCATGCTTAAAATGAGGTTTTGGGGGTTGTCTCCATAGGCTGAAACCAAAATTTTGCTAATAATTGGAATGTTATTAGTATGATTGATATTATGAGGCTGCCAATGTCCTTTAGGGACCTTTACCAGTAATCATGACCTGAAATGCAACAAGAAGAGAGAAAGATAAATATACATAATTTTTTAAAGCATAATTTAAATTCCCAATATATCATGATAATCATCTTATTTATTTTAAGTCAATCTCCTGACCGCTATCAGGATGCTTTTCATTGTTAAGGAAAAATAGAATTAGAATAACTTATCTTCTTCCACAGATATGGAAAAATATGTGCAACAGACAAATTTATTGAGTTTCTAATGGGATGAGTGGAAACAATGCTGAAATTACATGGCAGTGCTCTTTTGTTCCAGAACAACTTAAGCATGCTTTCACTACGAAGGTCATGAAATTATATTGACGTATTATGAAAGCCTACTAATGTAAAACAAGACAAATAGTAGTAACTGTAGCTGATGATAAAATATATAGGAAAATCCTGCAGTGTATCCTAGTAAACAGTATTTGACAAGCAGCTGCATTCTAAGCTTGTGCAAACAGTGGTGTGTGACTGCCCAAACCTCAAGAAGTGGAACCTGACTTACTGAATAAACCCCTAAGATAGAAGAAGGCTCAGAGGAGATGGGCAAGGGCATTGTGCCCATGAAGCTCAGACAATAATCCAGGATGTGACTGACCATAGTTGCAAAACATTTGACTTTATGTTAACACAAAGGGAACCAGAGAGTGGCTTGAGATAATTGGTTATCAACAGCTGAGTTGATCCACTGGTGGTGCACGTTTCTCGCTCAGTTCCTCAAAAGTGTGACGGTGTCCCTGAGTCAGCCAGATCAGCATGGGATGGGAGCAAATGCATGTCTCAGCTCAACATAGAGTACACAAACCAGACAACTAGCAAAAGAATTCTGAAGAGTGCAATGAGCTTGAGCTGGCTCCAACTCCTGTATTCCTGCCTGGAGACTGGAGACACCCAGTGTTGTGACAGTAAGCGTATTACTGGGAATCACATTGGTATTGTGATTGAATTATGTACCGGAATTGCTATATTTTGCTATGTATAGCTTACATTTTTATTATGTTTTCACTATATTTTGTATGTTTCTGCTAAACCAGAAATCCTATGTAACATATCTTCAAATAAGTAAATTTGATATTAAACATTATGCCCTCCATGCATGGAATATCTCAAAGGACCAGGTCAGAGAGAATTGGACTCTGACATGGTGCAATGACGGAATGAAAAAATCTATTTTTTATCTCACCTTTTCTACCATTGCATTAAGTGCAAACAATATTTTAATATATTTTGGGACCTATTGGAAACAGAATCCCAAAATATACAGATTTCCACTTCCTATTTTGGGATGGAAATACCAAATTATTGGTTTATTAGAATATTTGTAGAGCAAATAGACCCGTGTTCTGTTTCACTTGTCTTTCTCCAATAATTATTATAGGGTTTTTCTTCCTAGGTAGGGGAATTTCTGCTATCAACACCAATTTTCAAGTCTGTGCTGTAGCAAAGATTTTCACACATTGACTTTAGTCTTTGCTCACATTTGCTTGAGGTAGTGGAGGAGGCTGTGTGGAGATGGGAGAAGCATCAGAAGTGCTGCTTTGCCTCCAGCCCCTCTTTCAACAGCACATGCTACAAGGGGCTCCCCAGGCAGCTGTTTGTCCAAGCAGACAACAGGGAGCATAGTGCTGCTCAGCCTTTACCTGGTGAAAATATCTCTGAAATGACCACGATGCCAAGCAGATGGCTTATCTAGTTTGCACAACCATTCTCAGATGTGTGTGTGCATGTTGTTTCTTTGATTTTCTGAAAGATGAGGCAAGGGCGGGGGGTCCTGTGACAGATGAAAAAAAGTGTCCAGTACAAGATAGCAACAGTAACACAATTTATTTTTTACTCATTTTTAAAGATTATCTTTCAAAATATCTTTGGCTCATCTTATATTTTTGTTCTATCTTGAAGTAAGACAACTGCTTGAATTTTATTAATAAAAGAATGATAATTATAACTGTGGACTTTTATTAAGGCAAACCCACATGGTTCCTGTAGTGATGTTATGAGAGGGATAACTGATAAAAAGTACGGTTTTACAAGGCCTGTCTCATCTTCCCACCTGCAATATGGTTTATATTAATTAAGTTACAACTTTGCCTTTTGTTATTAATATACCTAATATTTTGAAATTTATAAGATTATTTATATTAAAGTTTTGCAGCTTAAGGTCACTTTAAAAAGGAAGAATTATGATCTGTATTTTAAAGTAGTGGTGGTTTTGCTGCATGTATTCTTATAAGTAATGTTCAGCACTGCAATACTGAGCAAAATGCTTTTGGATCTTCCTCTTGCTGCAGGGTCCCCTGTAAGAATATACCTGCCAACAGATCCTGAAGTTGTCCAGTACTCTTATGCAAATAGCACTTTTACAAGCAACTGCCCAAAACACATATGCATTTTCAATGCCTATGAAAAGGAAACTGTGTCATGCACATGTATATGTATCTATCTCATTTATGTATTTTTCATCATGAATATATATTCCTGAATGTTCTTAAAGAGCTCCATCTTATGCCTCCTAGATTTCTGCAATCTTACCTAAAAGAAAATAAATATGATATAGCTAAGGAAAATTATCCTATTAGTACTAGAGAATTTCCAGTTATGAGTGTCTGGTAAAATATTTCACATTAAATGTGCGAGATACTCCTTATGAAAAAGTGATGAGAAGTGATCACACAGGGATGATGGGAGGAAGTTGTACAGTTTTACCTGTTGCAAGTTGTTCCTATATAAGAAGTAGAATTGTGCTCCATCTAGAAGAGTTGTGTTTTTAAGTGTTTTCAGCCTGAACAAAGTTCTCCTATATAGGTCTTCCTATAAAAAGAACTGGACTTGGACTTGCTAGTTTATTGCATAGTTGTTCGTTTTGAAGTTTATATAGTCTCCAAAGAATAGGCAATAGCAGTAAAAACAACCAAATAACACTCCCTGCCATTTCTTGTTAGAAAATTAAGCAGCTGTAATTCTGAACATGAAGTGGGAATAATGTGACCATTTTGCAGATGTTTCATGACCCTAATCACATTAACTGAGTCAGTTCTTTTTCCCTAGTATGAGCTGATGGTAATGGATGGCTTCATAAAACTTTCAGGGACAGGTACAAAAAAGTGATTTGGGGCAGAAAAAATATTTTCTGTCATCCTAGCAATGTCAAAAGCAAGACATGAGTAGCAGAGAAGTTGAGGATAATGGGTAACTATTTTTACTGGTCCATAGAATCTTGGTTTCTGTGGCATTTGAAGGATGCTAGAAGCTACAGGGGTTTAATGACCTTATGGAACTTTCCATGGCCATTAAATCAGAGAAATCACATGGGGAGAGAATGACTTCAGTGCTGCTGATGGAAATTTTTATGGGCACCTTGCTGTTTCCCATGGTGGGGGAAGATGGTATAAACTAATGACTGGCAAAAGGTCAAATACTTCAGAGTGCATAGGCACCCAACTGATCAGATGTTGGTCTGAAGTCTACTCAAGCTTTTTTTTTAATCTTTCTGGGTTTGCAAAATTGTTTTACTATCATAAATAGTAGATTTCTCTTTTCTTTTTTTGCTTTCCTATTTGGGTTAGTTTTTTGGTTGTTTTGTTTTGTTTTGTTTCATTTTCTTTTGAGAGAGAGGTTATTTGAAGATGTATCCATTATTTACCAATCGAAAGTATAGTAGGTAGTGCTATTGTAATATCTTCAAATTCCAGCCTTAGTTCAGAAATACAAAATTGAGTAGAAATAATAATTTCTTTTTTTACCATGCATATATTTTTGTAGGATTTTTCTTCAGATTCTGCTCATACACTGCAGGATAATAGAACTTATAATACCATGAACTGTTTGTGCTCACTGTTCTTAGAACATCTGGAATCACTGAAGTTTAAACAGAGAGTTTGTTTCATTTGAATTTTATACTTATCCTGCACATGTTGAATTACCTGATGTAAAATAGAGACAAGCCGACAGTTTTGCACCAGAATCAATTTCTGGCTTGAATAATTGAATAGGTTATAGCATATCCTTGCTTCGTGGCTGCATCTTCAGAAATGTTTTGTATATGCATAAATCCACTGGAATGAATAAAGCCCATGCAGTCAATGTGCGAAATTTGAGCTTCACTGAGGAAAAAAATGGTTAACTTTAGTAAGATCAGAATTTCATCCAACAGGGTTATTTTTGAGGATTTACTGTACTTATGCTTAATGAACTTACGGTATAGAAATACAGGGTTTTCCATAGTGCTTCTACATATTGGTGATCTTTTTCCCTTGCTGAAAAATGTATTTTTAAACTCTTCCTATAAGCTGATGGGGTTTTGCAAATATACATTACTTATACTTACATAAGTAACAGAAAGTGGAGTATTTGGGGCCAAAACTATTAAAAATAGTATTTGTAGAAAACACCTTTATTTTAACTTGAGACGTATCCATCTCTGGACTCCCCGGTACAAAGGAGATATGGAGCTACAGTGAAGGGCCACCAAGATGACCACGGGACTGGAGAACCTCTCTTCTGGGGAAAGGCTGCAAGAGCTGGGATTGTTTACCTTAGAGAAGAGAGTTCTCAGGAAGATCTCATCAATCTGTACAAATACCTGAGGGGAGGGTGCAAAAAGGATGGAGCCTGGCTTTTTTCAGTGGTGCCCAGTGATAAGTCAAGAGACAATGCACACAAACTTAAACACAGGAGGTTCTGTCTGAATATAAGGAGAAATGTTTGTACTGTGAGGATGATAGAGCACTAGCACAGGCTGCCCAGGGAGGTTGTGGAGTCTCCATCCTTGGAGATATTCAAAAGACATCTGGACATTGTCTTCGGTAACTCTGGGCATTTGGTGACCTTACCTGAGTAAGGTGCTTGGACCAGAGGACCTCCAGTGGTCCCTTCCAACAGCAACCATTCTATGTCTATCCTATGTCTAGCTAGAAAGAAAATGTGACACAGCTGTAGTTTTTATGCTGCATTAACAACCTTTAAGAGATGGGTAATAAGAGTGCTGAGTAATAATGGACATGAAGCTTTATTAATTTATTCCTGTGATACCTTTGAGGTTAGTAACATAGTAGAATATGGAAAAGAGAATAGTAAAACCAGATAAATTTAGCAAAAAATTGCATCTAAATACTCAAGTATGGAAAAAAAAATTCTGGTGACATCATATGACACAAGGTAGCCATCTATTGAGTTTTAGCCATCCTTCATGGAAATCAAAGTTACTCTTGAAGAGAAAATGAAATATTTAAACCTTAGGAAAACTATATTCAAACTCTTAAGCATGAAGTAAGGCACAAATTCTGACAGAAGAATTGAGGACAATAGGATCATACTACAGATTCTAAGAGGAACAGCAGTTTGCTACCACACTCAGTGCTTGTATGCTGATGTGCTCCTCTATGTTATTTTGTTGGTCACTTCTAGTTCACTGCCTCTTCCATCTTCACAGAACTTGATTCACTCAAGTAAGGAGTCAGGATGTGAGATCAGCACAGAGCAAAGCTGAGCTGGCAGATGTTGCCATAGTATCTAGAAACTACCTGTTTGAGTGATGTTTTCATATGGCCCTTCCTAGAAAGTTTAAAAACCATTATTCCTAAGAAGAGAATCAAAAGAGTATGAGAAACATCCTCTTTAAAGGTAGTAATTTAAATAGTCCTCCAACTTACTCTGCATTTTTAAAGAAGTTTTATATATATAATAAAAAGTCAGAGACCACCTGTTTGACTTTCCATTAATGAATTATGGCATCACTTCAGAAAGAATATATATGTAAAATTTGGTTTTTTAGCAATTTAAAGCTGAGATTGCTGGAAATGGGTTTTGTATTCCTGGAATGTGTTAATTTTTTATCCTTTCTGTGCTTTCTTTTCAGTAAGTACTTTTTCATTTAGCACATGCATTTAATTTATTCAAATAAACTGATCATTATTTTTATTACAAATTGAGTGGAAATACCCATTGTCTTTGGTAAGAACAGATACGCTAGATAAGACTGCATTATTGAATGAATAGGCGACATTGCAGTACACTGATGAATTAATATCAAAACAGAAAATCTGTTAACAAATTCATTTATACAGTTTCACAGGTTCTCTTGGCTACTCTGTTTCATAGTGTGGTTTCATACTTGCTATTAGACAGACTTGAAAGTATGTTGATAATGATTTGCATGCTTTCTGCCTAAAGCAAGCCTAACCTGAGGGACTTCTCTGCAATCATTTACATTCAACCTATGTTATATGGTGTTGTGCATGCTAATTTTAACTGTGGATATGTGAGAAAAGTGACTTGCTTACATATAAAAATTGGCAGCCTCTCACTGTCAATATACTTCTGTCATATGGGCCAACAGCTCTCCTTGGATACCCTTGCAGAGATACCAGTGTGTGTGTGCAAAAAGAATAATTGGGTCCACTCTGTCAGTTCTGGTATCAATTTTTGCTATGAGCAGTACAAGGCTGTTATGGTAGGATCCCAAATTTATTTTCTAGCTCATGCTTGATTAGCAGTATTAGACTGCATGTCAAGTGTGCTGAAAGTGCAGTCATTATTTGTATTGATCATGTTTCAATCAGAAAGAATCTAACTTGATTTTCAGGTCCCAGTTTGACTTTTCAAGGCTGATAGCTGAGGGAATCTTTTGGTTTGTTAGCTTAGAAAACAAACTTAAAAGGGAAGGAGACAGACATCACACTGCTTTCTAGGTTGGTGTTGGGTTGGGGGGGGGGGGGGGTGGTGTTGGTTTTTTGTTTGTTTGTTTATTTTTTAAATAATCTGGCAATGAGAATACTGCATCCTTGTAAATTAACCTGAAGGTGGGTTTAACTTTACCTATAAAATGTCTGATCTGAATCTCATTGCTTAATAAAACCTAATAATCCTTTGAGTCCCATTCTGTCCTTTGTTATTGTGAAACTCTGTATGGTCTCCTACACTTATTTGCTTTTTTGTATTAGCTGTTTAGTTTTATGAATTACAGCAGCAGCATATTCCAGCAGGTCCTACTGTGCTAAATACCATACAAACACAAAGCAAGAGACAATGCCCTCCCCAGGACCTTACCATTTAAATAGATTAAAAGATTAATAGGAGCACACAGATGTGAAGTGTCTTGTTCAAGGTTACCCATCAGGCCAATAGCAAAACCAGAATTAAACTCGTCCCTGTGTCCCAATCTAGCACCCTGTTGATTGCACCAGAGTGATTCTGGAAGTTAATTTGAAGTAATATTTTCAACTTATGCATACAAATTGCTTTAAAACCTAATTATGATAGTCTAAAGGGCAGCGTGGTGAGAATAAAACCCCCTTGACAAGGGAAATGGAGGGCACATTGTCATACTTAAAGCAAGGCTTATGTTTTTTCTTTTTATCATCATTCATCATCCTTTGGCAAGAGGATGCTTTGAATACAGTAGACAGCCTTTACAGACAACCCTTCATGGCACAGGAGGAGGAAAGAGGCTCTTCCTATTCCCAAGATGCCTGTTTAGTTATGAAATCGTAATCCATCAAGTCTTCTTGCTGCTTAACAGAGTTTTACTGGGTCACCAGGAAAAGCCCACTTCCAGATGAGAGCATCAAGGACATTATGCCCCACTGCTGTGGTAGGATATGCTGTGGGGAGCTGTGCAGATTTTCTGAGGAGGAAAGACCTAATCACTAAAGACAGTGGCAGCCTTATGAAGAAGTTATCCAACTGAAAGTATTTCATAAATATTGAGTCGGGCCATGATAGTTCACCTAAGCTCTTGCTCAGGAACATTTCAAATAAAAATTTAGGCCTAACTCAAGAGAGTCTCAATATAGACAATATTCCAATCTCATACAGCACTGGACATATGTTTTTCAAAGACACTTGGGTAATAAAGGAGAACCCAAGACCTCCATTTTGTCTCTATAGAACCTGTTTTTATTTCTTTCTGTGGAACTGTTAAAAGAACACATTTTGCGCAAGCAAACAATGCATGTGTTGTACAGACTGTGATTTGCTACTGATTGACTACGTTCATTGTAAGACACCATATTAAGATTTTCTCTGCTTCCATTAGGCATAAAAATAATTTTAATATATGAAGAACAGATGAAGAAAATTGCAGCAACTTATTTAAAGTATTTTTATGAGGAACATGCTTTCTTCCCACCTTTCTATCACAATGGGAGCTTGAAGTTTAGATTTGAAAATTGAAAATTTCAGCCATTGTCCATGAGTGATAATTAATTTTTTGTATCAAAAAAACCCAGCTATTTTGCATATGTATTTGCAGTGCATGAACTGCTTATTTTTGGCAGTTATTCTAGTTAACTATTTAATCACCTTTCCCTGAGGGTACGGATTGTATTCCACAGCCTCTCAGCAAACTGTGAAGGAAACATGAATTACTTTTATTTTGTCTGAGCACAGAATCAAACAAGACACATGTTGTATTCCCTTTAGGTATGCTACTTCTACAAAATTGATTTTGAAAGACACAGTGAAGGGAAGAGAGAGTAGTGAAGTGAGATAGCAAAACCAAATGAAATGCTCTAAAATAAAAACACATTCTTTAAAATTCTTCAGTATCATATGTCCAATATGGTATAACTAGTTTGAATGGCAAATTCAAGCCACTTAATGATGAATATTTGGATCACATTTGAGGTATTCTATAGAGAGGCTTTTCATTACCTGATTTTTCTCTGAGAAAATATTGATAATTTACACTTAGAGAAGATATAACTGGAAAATTAAACATCTTTAATGATTCGAGCACTCTAAAGACATATTGATCAAAACAAATGGACATTTTAAAACTATTAAATACTTTGTACAACCTTCAGACCAAGAATTATTTTCATAAATTATTCAACACATTTATGACTAAGAAATGCCTCACTATTCATATTCTAGTTACAGGAGCTTTCCTGAGTAAAATGTTGTACACATTTGCTGAAACTTATTTCTGGATTAGAAGTTCTAATGGAGGAAAACATTAGGCAGTCCTACGGCAATCTAGAAAAAGTGGCATAATTTAATAACATTTATAATTATAAAAGATGATTGGTACCAGTGTCTACAGTCGAGTAAGTAAGAAAACTTACATGAACAGCTCACTTAACTTTGGAAGTTAATATTTAATGGGCACCAAAAAGCTGACGTTTGTGGTACAGTAATCCTACGAGACCTATTAAAAATAGCAATCTCACATTTCTGTGCTGCCATTGTGCTGTATGGGGTGCTAGGGATATCCATGCTGTTCATGAGAAAGGACTGCAACTGCAAATTCTTCCTTGTTACACTGACTGGTTGTCTATCCCACAGTCTCCCTATTTGTTAGAAATGGGCATCTCTGGTGCCTTCGTCTGACATTTAAGAGTAGGGAAACAACAAAAACTTCAATCATGTCTTAAACCTTATCATGCTGGAGAGCAACTTTACTGAAAGTTGTAGCAGGCATTATATTAAATCTGACAGGGGCATGATCCCTTGTACTGTTGTTGTTATTGTTACCTACCTTTTATGTATGTTTTTTGTTTTCCTGTTGGCCTTTCCTATAATGGATAGGATTTGGTTAAGTGATCAGAGTTGGACACATCCTGGTTTGCTTTCTTTCTTAACCTGAAAGCATTACACAGTTTAAAAAAAAAAAAATCTGTAGACAGTCTTTGTGCTCTCTAGCCCCTCAAATATCTAAATAATTTCTCAGCTTGGAGTCTGAGGCTTTTCTGAATTTAAATGCATCTGTCTTTTCTCTTTCAGTATTTCAATATTAGTTTTCCCTGTTTCTCTGGCCATATACATATTTCTTCTGTCTGTTTCAAATCCATGTCTTTTATTACTTGGTATTAGCATGTATTATAAATCTACAATCCTTATCCATAAAAGTTTGTCTAAAAAAAGATTGCATTAAACAAATATGTATATTTTTTCCTTTCCCTGATATGCTTTCCCAGTCTTTATGTTTTGTTTTCTTGTTTGGTTCTTCTGGGTTCAAATATTTTCTTCAAGGAATATATTGTAAAGTATAGCTTTTCATAAAATAAATATTCTAGAATGTTTTACAGCTTAGAAATACTGAAGTGCACTACAGGAAAGATGGCACCTATTCCCCAGGAATTTTGATTGGCCTATTCGTGGCTTCTACTTCAGAAATGTTGAAACTTCATGTGCAGTTATTTTCATCATTAAAATCAGCTTCACACTAGCTTTTTTAAAAGCATTAAACTGTTTCGTAGAAGAGTTGAAGGTCTCCTGGTGAGGTTATAGTAGGACCTTGCTGGTTTGCTTTGAGCTACACCTCTGGTGAGGGCTAATAGAGGAAGGAGCACTGGGGGTAAAACTGTGAAAGCCAGTGACTTGGAAACCGCAGCCAGTCTCTTACCCTGTTTGGGTGATTTGTCAGTGTCTTTAAGGTGAAACATGAGGCTGTGGTTCTGCTTTTGTTTTACTTGCACCTTTCAGACAGAACTTCCCACAAGCAGCTGCTGTTCTGCCCAGTGCAGAAGATACAATTATGGATCATAAATGTGTTCCTTTTATCTTTATTCAGGTGTCTGTCATAATTTGTTCACTGGCCGCTAACAGGAAATGTCCTGCTAGAGTATCAGGTTAATGAAGCTTTTATGTTAATGGACATTATTAATGGGAGAAAAATTTTAGAAGAGCTAATATGATATCCTGCCCTACAGAATTAGTTTCCATGGCCTCATATAGCCCTGGAACATTATAGTTGTATGATGCAGTGGGAGGGGAGAGGTGTTTAGATCCAGCAATGAATGCCAGTATGAAACTACAAGATGTAAAATACAGTCCCACTACCTGCTGGGAACAGCAAGAGAAAGACCAGAAAAATAAGACATCCTTTGTCCTATATTTATTCTCTGCAGAGTTCTCTGAAAGTCTGTAATCTATGATTCACAGGGGGCTTACATGCAACCAAAAGATAGTGCTTTGTACCATTATATGGAGAAAAAAATGTAGGAGGAAAATTCTGTTGCTTTATTAATATACTTTAGGTATGCTGAAAACTCCTGGAAGTAAACTCTACACTAAAACACCTTTGAAATGGCTTATCCCCAGGTTGACGTGAGACTAGCCTGAAATGAGCCACATAAATGGACACTCAGCTAATCTCATTTGCTTACCTTTGTTCGAAAAAGTGTTCAAATTCATGATTGCAGATTTAATATTGACCTTCACTGAAAAATTGAGCAATTAAGCACATACTTTAAATGGTGGCAAGAAGCCTGATGACCCATGGCTTCTGTCTAGCATGCTAGCCAGGGTATACTGACTGTTGGTGAGGCAGTGGCTCCCTTGGACACAGGTGGTTCCAGAAGATGGGGGTGGGCAGGCAGGGCAGGGGCCGCAGAGGGGACAGAGGGGTTGGAGTTGAAAAGGGGAAGAGGGGCCCTGGGCCTGGTCTGGGGGCTGCTCGGCGTCGAGGCAGGCCTCATGTGCACCATGCTGAAGCCCAGCCTGGCTGCCAACAGAGCCTGCCTGCTTCTTGCCTCAGCCTTTGTCAGCATAGGTCAGGAGGGCTGTTGGTCTCCTCTCCTGAGCTGATGCTGACCAGCAGGTCAAGGCAGGCTCTCCTCCTCCTTCACCCTGCCCTTGTGAGACCATATCTGGAGTACTGTGCCAATTCTAGGATTCCCAGTTAAAGAGAGACAAGGAACTACTGGAGAGAGTCCAGTGAAGGCCTATGAAGATGATGAGGGGACTGGATCATCTCTCTTACAAGAAAACACTGAGACACCTGGGTCTATTTAGTTGGGAGAAGAGAAGACTGAAAGGGAATCTTATCAATATCTAAAGGCTAAGGGTCAAGGGGATGGGGCCAGACTCTCCAGTGGTGCCCAGCAACAGGACAAGGGGCAACAGGCACAAACTGAAACACAGGAAGCTCCATCTGAGCAGGGGAAAAAAAGTCTTTCCTATGAGGGTGATGGAGCCCTGGAACAGGCTGCCCAGAGCGGTTGTGGGGTCTTCTTCTCTGGACATATTCAAAACTTGCCTGGTCATGAGCCTGTGCAACCTGCTCTAGGTGAACCTGCTCTGGCAGGGGTGTTGGACTAGATGATCTCGAGAGGTCCCTTCCAGCCTCTTCTATTCTGTGATTCTGTGATTCTATGACCCACTTAAATGGATATTCAGCTAATCTCATTTTTGTACCTTTGTTTGAAAATTGTTCAAATTCATGATTGCCACCCAAATACTGACCTTCACTAAAAACTTGATCAAATGTGTTTATTTTTATTGTGAAATTTTAATTATGGTATCTTCATACAATTTTTTAATGTGTTGTAGTAAGGAACTTGGAGTTTGTGACAATCTTTTGTTTAAATTTCCAAAATTTGATCTTGAAGTTGTCAAGTAATATTTGTGAACATCTGCAGAAAGGTACAGATTATGCAAAACAACTCATTTAGAGAAAGTGAAGTGCTTTGTTAGAATATCTTGAACCAGAGAGGTATGTCTCAAGGATGTTACTGTTAATTTAAATTCAAAGTCTTTGAAGGAATGGGATACAAACTGCATAAAAAATATCTTAATGAAATAATGTGGGGAAATTGCATTGTGGAAAATTATGAAGTTATATGTCAAATTACTCTTGATTTAGCTTTTAGTTTATAAATGCTTGTGAAACCTCATTAGATTTTTCCTCATTGTCTTGGCTTTCCCATAATTTTTAATGATATCTTAGGTACAGATTTTTATTTGTAAAGCTAAGTTTTGTTATTTATTTTCCTGAGCAAAAGCAGTGAGGGTATTTTTTTTTTACTTGTATGGACCACTGTGATGATAGCTTTTCTACTGAAATGCACTAATAGGCCCACAATGTTAGGGTTTGGGTTTTTTTGGGAGAGGTATTGCTTAGTCTTTCTAAATAAAGACAAAATTCTGACTGGGTAATTCTTCTCACTGGTGTTCTAATAGCAAAAGCAATTCTTACTCTTACAGAGATAATTTTCTTAACAGTTGCAGAGAACAACAGACCAAAAATACCCTGAAAATGCAGAAAGTTTATCGGTGGTATTTTTGGTTTCTTCTTTCAGAGAGCAGAACAGAGAAGTGAAGAGCTGCTGGCTTTTTTTATGAGCATACAGCAATTCCACCAGTAAGGAATGCCTGGAATGGCATACTTTAAAGAGTAAGACTGTCCAATTACATCAGCTATACACACCTTTCTCATGGCATGTGGTGTTGCACGTGTTTCTATAGCACTGCAGTCCCTGTTTTTTTGTTTGTTTTTCAAAACGATATTATCAGTATCTAAATACATCCATTAGTCTTGAATATAAGCACCTGGTGATATAGTGACACAATTTAGACAGTGGATATTCAAAGAAGAATGGATGAAATATAACAATGCAAGCTTTGAAAATGAAGTATTGCCTTTTGGTGAGAAATAAATATTACTCCATTTTTAAACGTTGGTGAAGCTATCAGGTTTCCACAATATTTTTGCTCCTCGTCCTCTGCCCTGAAAAAACAAAAGATTACAAAATACAGGGAAATAGATAAAGGTGCCAAAAAATAACATGCCTATATCAGTGATAGCAATACACATCTCTAAAGAGATTAGAACTTGGATTTGTGAAATTACTGCCATGTGTAAAGGTACTCATGCAAGAAAGTAACTGAAGAATTTGATGTATTTGTTTATTAAACAAAACTGGTGCAATATGTCTCCATGCTTCTAAGTGCCCTGAAATGTCTCTTTGAACTAGGAAAAAGATAAGTTTTACTGATTGAGTAGAAAGAACAAAACAATGAAAAGGAACACTTTCAAATATGCTGTTTGAACATAGCATGTGGCCTTTTATTTCTGTATAAAATATTACTTTATTATCTGTTCTAATCCAGTTTGGTAAGCCATCCTATTTTGACAGAAGAGGGCAGTGTTTCTTTACAATGGTGCATAGAAAATATGCATATTATTTTAAAGATCTGTCTCAAGAGAGTATTTTGAGCCAATGAATTTAAATGCAATAAATGCCTTCTGAATATGCTACTTAGTAAAAATAACAGGCAATGAAAAAATAGACATTATGGTTACTTAATTGTTGTGAGCACTGAATTGTACTGACCCAAGGAACAAGATGTAATCGTTAATATACTACATAGATGAATTGTTTTTGTGTAATGTTCAAAGATTGTTCAAACAGCATCTAAGGTTGCAAATGGTAAAATGGTAAAAATTAAGCCTAATGCTACTGCTTTATAGATTGTATTACGCATATTAGTATCAGTAAAATACCTTTGCAGGAATTCAATATATGAATCAGCACTGACACCTCACACTTCAGGAGTGGTCCATACTGCTACAGTGTTACCCTTTAGAGATCAGGAAAACTATAAAAATGTTCTCACCATTTGTGAATAAGGGAGTTAAGTACATGTTTTACTTTAAATGTTGTAAGTCCAAGCTGAGTTCAAGCTAAGTACTTGTTTTATTGGCCTTTTAAGGTAGGGATGTTTGCTAAGTCTGGGCCTTTATGATTGATATATTTCTATATCCTGAGTGGTTTTCTCTGTTTCTGCCTGAAATAATACAAGACAGGGACAGAACGCTCCCTTTCCTCCTCCTTCCTACCAAAACCTTGTCCTAACGTTCTCCCTTCCCTATGCTGATACTTTTCCTTGTTTTCTGAGTGTCTTAACTCAGCAGGGGATATATGAACCTGACAGCTGTTCTTTGGAGAGGACTGAGTTATTCCATAGCCAAGGAGATGAGGTTTCCTTGTCTCTTGGTTTCAATACAGATATAGGGAACCAAGTTTCTCTAGTGCTCAATGCAAGTGATGGTGCAAAAGAATTGCAATTGGGTTTACTTGGAGCCAATGGTGGAAGCGATGTGCTCTCATATTTACACACACACTTGGAATATTGCTGCCAGTCTCATTAGCCTCTTGCCCAAAACAAATCTTAATCACAGAAGAGTCCTAAAAAAAATGGCTATGGAAAGAAAAAAGAGCAAGTTTCATTAAATAACTTATAAATGAAAAACAAAGGAATGAAATTGAAGAAGGATAAAAGGTGTTTAGAAGATATTTCTTTTTTTTGCTTTCACTTTACAGGTCTGTTTCCTTTCCTTTTCTATGTATTTCTCCAGCAATTTTGATTAAAATCAGTGCTTGGGGAAAGTGGCTTCACAATCTGAACACATTTCCATGGAAAAGCACCAGGACAAAAAGTGGTGGCACAAGAGCCTGTCAGTTGTCTTCAACTGCGAGAACAAATCCTGCCATGTCTTCAGCTTTTCCTTCCACTGGTGCTCACAGAAACACCAGGTGTATGCTGTGGCTCACATGAAACAGTAGGCAGTCTGTCAAGCCTGTGGATGCGAGCTACCAGAAAAGTACTCACAGTTAGTAGGACATGAATTTTATGCAGAAACATGTGAATGCATTGGGAAGTGATGAGCTGAAGTGAGAGACTCCAGGTCTTACTGACAATTGCCTGAACAAGACTTCTGTAAAGCAAGGGGTGGCTGTTGAGGCTGTGGCAGCAGCCTCCCCAAGTCAGTGGAGTGGGAGATTGGCCTGAGTATTCCTTAAATGGTCCAACATCTTCCGTTGCTTCTGCTGCAATGTTTTAGATGTTCATAGGTGTGCAATGCCTTTTTGTAGCAACACTACACAGCAAAAACCTTTTTCCTTAAGCCTTCCTAAAATGAAGTTACTGAGAGATAAACTGCCTCAAGTCTTTATTGATACTTATCTTGTGAACATCAACATTCTTAGTTACTGTAGTGCTAATTAAAGAATTCAGGAAAGGAGACAGAATCACAACAGCTTGTGGGAAAGGCCCTGCCTTTCCTTCCTCCATTGTTGATGCATCCACCAGCTGGGACACCATCGCCACTGCTCCTATCCCTGCCATACCTGCCAGTAGAGCTGCAGCCCCTTGATGTTGTGGCTGCAGTGGAGAGAGGGAATGCCAGGTCCTGCGGGGGACCTGGAGAAGCAGGGCCCAGAGGGCCTCTCAGGTGCAAGTGGAGTCCACAGTGGGGTCCCTGGTGTGGTCTCCCATGTCCCCCGAACTCACTGAGACATGAAGGCAGATGAAGTTGATGCTGACACTGGGCCACTCAGGCAGGCGACCACCAGCCCTGCAGCCACAGCCCAGCAGGGTCCCATCCCACATCAGCACTAGTGAGTAGTGGAGGCTGCACCAAACAAAGCAAGGGTAGAGCAGACAAGGCACCTGCTGGATAGGGACACAATGGGGACACTGGGGACAGCAAGGGGGACAGGGAGAGATGGAGGTGGGGACAGGACCTCAGTGGGAACAGGGCACTTGTGGGGACAGCGATTAGGACATGCCACATACAGCAATCTCACTGGGCTGAGGGCTGGGCACGGGGCACCTGTGAGGACAGTGAGAGGACAGTGATGGGGACAGGGACAGGCAGGGAGTGTCCCATCACCTGTGTGACCTTCATACGGTCCACCCTATCCTCAGTACTCAGCTGCCCGTAATGGTTCCTCCCTTCCATGTAGACTAACCCCTCGTCATCTACCAGCCCCAGGTTGTTGTGCCCTACAGAGCAGGCCACCACCTTGGGGACAGGGTGACAGCAAGGCGAGATTTCTGGGGACACTCTCTCAGCGTGGCCTGGACCCCCCCTAGGCACCCTCCCGTTTACCTTGATGGGCAGCAGCAGTGGGACGGGCACAGGGCAGGCAGGCTGTCCCAATGTTCACACCTCCAAGAAGACATCCCCCATCTCTGTGGGAGATGGCAGGCCACGTGAGGGGAGTTTTGGGGGTGAATTTATGAGATTTGGGTTTGTCGGGAATGTACCGGTGAGGAAGGTCACAGCACCATGTCCAATGACCATGGTGCAAACAGGCTGGCAGAGGCTGATGGGGTGCAAGGCAAAGTGGTCCACATCCAGCCACAACTTGTACAAGGGGCTGAAGTTGGGGGGCGCATCCCCCACCTGGGGTCTTCCCCATCTTCTCACTGTCCCCCCCCAAACCCGTGTGCAGCAGAAGAGTCCATGTTGCCTCCATGTCAGCAACAATCATCTGTTGGAATCGGATGGTGGGGTGTACCCTGAGGTGATAGATGCACTGGGTGTTGATGGGGTCATACACACATTAACTTATTATCCACCCAGGGTAACTCCCAAGTCCTTCTCTGTGGAGCTGCTTTCAAGCAGGTCAACCTCTAACCTGTAGGTGTGCATGGGGTTATTTCTCCCCAGGAGCAGGACTCTACACTTGTCCATGTTGAACTTCCTTAGGTTCCCCTCCGCCCAACTCTGCAGCCTGTCCAGGTCTTGCTGAATGGCAGCACAGCCTTCTGGTGTGTCAGCCACTCCTCCCAGTTTCATATCATCAGCAAACTTGTTGAGGGTACTCTCTATGCCTTCATCCAGGTCATCGATGAATATGTTGAAGAAGACTGGACGTAGTACCAACTCCTGGGGCCCACTAACTACAGGCCTCCAACTGGATTCTGCACTGCTGGTCACACCCTCTTAACTCTCTTATTCAGCCAGCTCTCAATCCACCTCACTGTCCACTCATCTAATCCATACTTCCTAAGCTTACTTATGAGGATGTTATGGGAGATAGTGTCAAAACCTTGCTGTAGTTGAGGTAGACAACACCCACTGCTCTCCCTTCAACTACCCAGCCAGTCATGCCATTATAGAAGGGGTATCAGATTGGTCAAGCATGATTTCCCCTTGTTGAATCCATGTTGACCATTCCCAATACATTCCCAGTAACTTCATTTTCCTCCACATGCCAAATATGGATAAAGGGAAACATTTAAACATACCATTAATCAGAATAAAATTCTGATATAAATATAGTTTTTCAGAATAAAATTCCAGAGCAGTGGCTTTTGTTATGTCCCTGTGCTAAGGATACACGAGAACAAGTGCAAGGTGAGATATGCTCTTCCTATGTGTGATCCATTCTGAATACTTCAGGAAATAAATGTGAAGTGTTCCTTTTCTTATTCATAAGGTCTTTGGTTTGCACTTGCTATGTGCTTTTTTTTTGTAGTTTCTGTTCATATTACTTCATTACTTTGCATTCATACACTGCACAACTAAAATGGGAAAGTACTGTTTTAGTAATTTCTGCATTTGTTATTTTGGAATGAAGCTACAAAATTATTACTGATTTTTTTCTCTAGACATTTGTTAAGAAAAATTCTTGGCTTTTAAGGACTGATATCCAAGCTGATCTTTGCTTCTGTATATGATCCTAACTTGAAGAATTTTAGATTATTTTTGTTTCCACCTAAATCTGGAATATCGTCTGCGCACAGTGGCAAAAAGAGAGAAATAAGCCTAACATTTTTAAGAAGGCTGAATATTGAGGAATTAAAAACATGCTAGTAACTTGTTAACACATTCTGCATTTGTCCTTGCCCGAGATTAATTCAAAATTTAAACACTGGTTGAATGTCAAAGTACGAAGGATATGTCTATCAAGTTTATTAACAGTAGAATGGGGAAAGTTCAAAACTCTACCTTTTCCATTCATTTTTTACACACAAAATAATAATTAATGAACACAGAAGAAACTGCTACTTGAAGTAAAGACTGAGACAAAAATATGTTATTGATAGGTATGTGTGTGGAATTAGATAAAATGTGTTGTTAATAGATAGCAGCTAGAAAAATATATTGTTTTCATGTTCTGTTGTGACACAGTGCAGTTGCTGTGAGCCCACCTGATACACACAATCCCAAAAACCTTTACCTCTGAAAACCACTATGAAAGGCAAACAAAAATGCATTTCCAAATATTTCTGCTGGAGGTGAGAACATAGATAAATCTAATGTTATTTGCTTGGTTGCCTTACTCAAAAATCACACTTCTTATGTAAAAATCACAGAACAACTTGAAAATATTTAATGAAGTAGACAGAGAAGACACCCCCCGTAAAGCAGAAAATGCAGCTTAATCATGGATAATAAACATAAATTGTTAACCAAAGCTCCACAGAAATGCTAATGATTCTTTGTTGTGGGTGAAATATTAAAAATCTTCCCAGTACTCAAGTAACAAGTGATGGGACAAGAGGAAATGGCCTCAAGTTGCACCAGGGGAGGTTTAGATTGAACATTAGGAAAAATTTCTTCACCAAAAGAGTTGTCAAGCATTGGAAGAGGCTGCCCAGGGAAGTGGTGGAGTCACCATTCCTAGAGGGATTTGAAAGATGTGGAGATGTGGTGCTGAGGGGCATGGTTCAGTGGCAGACTTGACTCTGCTGGGTTAAGAGTTGGACTCGATGATCTTAAAGGTCTCTCCAACCCTAACAATTCTGTTTCTATTCTATGATTCTATAAATATTTTTATTTTCATACTTTTTGCCTGTGACATAAGTATACTCATACATCACAGAGCTGACTTTTTATGCTTTTCATAAGTACCTGAGAAAGGTCTTGAACCGGTTCTAATAGCAAATTAAAAGTACATCACCTCATTCCTATGAGATGCTGAAGATAGGTATTTTAATGAGCCATGGGTGACCATCAGTGTGCCATTCTTTACTGCTCTCCTCACACACCTGTTTAAAGGCAGTCTCTGGCAGGATGTTCAGTCTATGAAAATATAATTATCCTGACTTTAATAAGATTTCAGGGTGATTTGTGTGTCATAATTTCAAGACAGAGAGAGACAATAGTTTTCCAGGGATGAGTTGGGGGAGCTTGTTTGTTGGTTTTTAAGAGAGAAGCTATATCTATTATGGTTTAATACATCAGTCTGTTTTCCTTGAAACATTTTTTACATGCCATATTTTTATTTTCAAATGTTAGTTTTCTTACTAATTAAAAATTAATTAAATTCCTTACACAGTGATACCTTTTCCTTTGACTACAACATTTTGTGAAGATTTTTAAGCCAGGTTGAGATCTAGGGTGCTGTGTGCTTTCAACAACTTCAGCTTCTATTTTCTCTGTCTTCTAATTTCACTACATTTTAAGCAACTTGCTCAAAAAGAAAGGATATGCAAAAATTAACTGTTTCCTCCCTGCCCTGTGCTTAAGTTAAAGATGGTACATGTTCTCCAGTTCACCTGTAACTGAAGCCAAAAAGTGCTGTAATGTTAATAAATTGAATTACATTATCAAAAAATATGAGATAGGTCAGGCATTTTCTTCATTTTAAAGTTTATACAATTGCAATTAAATCCATTGTATTTTTTTTAATGCAGATGCATTTATAGCTGTACTCTTTGCTCTCAGTGATTTAAAGGAAATAATTAGTACAGTGACAAGTAGAACTTGAAACAAATTATTTAATCTGGTCAAGATATTAATTTTTTAAATGTTAATACAATAGCTCCTTGAACGACTAAAGATTTCCTAATTTTCTTAGAATTACAGAGTTAATTTTAATGTGGGGGATATTTTAAACAAGTTTTTCTTTCTCTTGTCAAGATTTATACAGGGTTTTTTTTTCTCCCTATATTTTCTGGTGATGGCCTCATCTAGATATTAGATGTGAAGCCGTATATGCAGTTTCAGTTGCAGCCGACAGAAAGCAATTTCTAGAGGTTTGGCTGGTAGAGATCAGTGTGAATCTGCCATTTGCAAAATGTTTCTCTTCTCCTTGACCTTTGTCCAAGAATCTCTGAGATGCCTCTCGGCCTACCAGAGGCTGGGTCTGGGACACAGTATCTGACAGATACAGAATGAGAATGGCAAGTGGAAAAAAAGGTCAAAGACGGTATCTTTTACTCCTTCAAATCAGTGGGGTTTTTTGTTCTTGTTTTCTAGACTATTAATTTGTCAGTGTTATTGTATACATTTAACTGTTATGTGTAGGTGACATCCACTGCAAAAAAAGAAAAGGAATTCTGCAGGTAATGGTAATCCCTAATGTATCTACTCAAAACTAACTTGAAAAGTATGGACTCAGTTATAATGACTTCACCTCATTCATCCATTTAACTGAACCAGTTCACTGTTGAGCTTACCTGCTGCGAGTTCTGAAATGAAACCTGGATGCACATAAGCCAGTTCTGGACTGTTAAAAGATGGGTCTGTGCCTTATAAAAGGCATTGCTTTTCTTCCAACTTCTAACAAATGTGGGTAAGTTATGGAGGATTTGTTAGTTAAAACTTTCAAACAGACTTCAAGATGTTGACTTTTGAACACACTGTGTTGAATGGCCTTGACCGGTTGAGTGGTGTTGAATGTAGCAGAACAAACTGGAATGTAAAGAATTGGAATTCTTTACTGGTTTTGTTGGCTGTAGATTCTATTATCCTTTGCTTGAGGACAAACAAAATAAAATATCTTTGATATTGCATCAATATTGCATGTCCAACTGTGAGCAACATCCATATTTTAATTGCAGCTGTTTATATCCAGATTTACTTATTAGCAGTACTTCAGGGTAGTTGACAATTAAAATGGGAAGTATATAATACATTGTGCATTTTTGTTCTATCTGGTCAGTATTTTAACACTAACGAGCTGTGTCTGAAGGAGTTCTGCCATGCTATTTTCATGCTGCTGTGGTGTAAGCCCAGTTTGTGGGATAGGAAGGAGAATCAGAGAAAAAGGAAAAACCCCACTGGTTGAGATAATAATTTAATAGAACAACACAAAGAGAGAAGAACAAACAGTAAAAACAATACTACTAATGAAATAATATGTAAAGCGAGTTATGTACAACACAATTCTCACCACCCAGAACCTGCCATCCGGCCCAGCTGCCCATCTGAGCTTCATGCTCTTGCCCTGGCCAGCTCCTCCTGACTCATATACTAAGCAGGTATGGTAACAAATATCTGCTTGGCTGGTTGGATTCAGTTATCCTGGCTGTGGCCCCTCCCAGCTTCCAGTGAAAATTAACCCTATCCTAGCTGAAGCCAGGAAACAATTACAGAATAGTTTGGGCTGGAAGGGACCTTTAAAGGCCATCCAGCCAGCACCTCTGCCATTGGCAGGGACACCTTCCACTGGATCAGGTTTCTCAAAGCTTCATCTGACCTGGCCTTGAACACTTCCATGGAGGGGGCACCCACAGCCCCCCAGGGCAACATGTTCCAGTGCCTCACCACCCTCAGAGTAAAGAATTTTTTCCCAATATCTAATCTAAAGCTACCCTCCTTCAGTTTAAAGCTGTTACCCCCCATCCTATCATTACAGTCCCTGATAAAGAGTCCCTCCCCATCTTTCCTGTAAATCCCCTTTAGGTACTGGAAGGCTGCTATAAGGTCTCCCCAGAGTCTTCTCTTCTCCAGGCTGAACAACCCCAACTCTCTCAGCCTGTCCTCATAGGAGAGATGCTCTGATCAGATTTGTGGCCCTTCTCTGGAGCTGCTCGAGTAGGTCCATGTCTTTCTTGTACTGAGGACCCCAGAACTGGATGCAGTACTCCAGGTTCGCTCTCACCAGAGCAGAGGGGAAGAATCATCTCCCTTACCCTGCTGGCCACACTTCTTTTGAAGCAGCCCAGGATATGGTTGGCTTTCTGGGCTGCCAGTGCACATTGCCAGCTCATGTCCATCTTCTCATCCACCAGTACCCTCACATCCTTCTCTGCTGGGCTGCTGTCAATCCTGTCATCTCCCAGTCTGTATTGGTACTGGGGATATCAGCACCCTGATCCAGGTGCAGGACCTTGCAATTGGGCATGTTGAACTTAATGAGGTTTGCACGGGCCCAGTACTGAAACCTATGAAGCTGCCTCTGGATGGCATCACTTCCGTCCAGCATGTTGGCCACACCACACAGCTTGGTGTCATCAGCAGACTTGCTGAGGGAGCACTCAATCCCACTGTTTTGTTGTTGTCAGTTATGATTCGATGCTTTCCTGTAAACAGACTGTAAAACAGCTCAGCTTTTGGAGGTTTGTGGAATAGGGTGCAGTAACACGGGGGTGGGCCACCCACTTCGCCTTCTGGGGTTCCAGGATGTGAAATTCAGGGGGACACAGGGATATGGAACAGCATTTCAGGTGTGGAGAGTATCCATCGGGCATCTCCACCACTGTATGTCACCAAGATCATCCAGAGGCTGATGCGGCATATGAAGCACCTCTAGGGGATCCAGATGACAGTTTGGGGTGCCCAGCACTTTCCCCCATTCCAGCAGCCCTATGTTGTTGGCAGCAACCACCAGAGCTCCCTCAACTTGCTGTGTACGCCCTCCCCACGGCACTGCCTCATTGCCTGACCCCTAGATGCCCCTGGCCCTCTAGCTGCCCCCTACCCCATGGCACCAAGGGGCTGCAGGGCGGGATGCTGGGGGGCTAGGAGTGGCTGTGGGGCTGCCAGGGGGCTGGGGTGCTTTGAGTCAGGCTGTTCATCCTGCCTGGGGCTGCTGTGGGGCAGCCCCAGCTGACCCCATAGTGATGTGGAGCATCCCTAGCTCACTGTGGAGCAGTCTCAGCAGACTGTCCTTGCTGTGAGGGAATCCAGTTGGCCTTGCTGGGGGGCAGCCCCTCATTTCTGCCCAGGTTCAGATCTTCCCCAAAGGGACGTGCCACTACAGTGGCTCCATACTGCCCTTCAAGGGATGCCTTCCACCTCGCTGTTAAGGCCCAGGAACAGCGGCTACCACAAGGTGACCATGGTGCAGCACTCCCTTACCTCCTGCCTGCCTCCCAAGTCCCTGTCGTCCCCACCATCATCTCATCCTATCAGCACTTCTACAACAAGCAGGAGTGGAGGTTCATGGCCAGTGATGGGCCACTGACGGGCCACTGACCCAGATCTGAGGGGTGCCCAGGGTTCTGGGGAGCATGTGGGGAGTAGGGGGGAAGTTTGTGGAGGGGGCCTGGAGGGACACATGGGACTAGGGAGAAGCTGAGGGGTACTGGGAGGGAGTACCTGGGTCTGGGATGCTATGAGATGGCACTGGGGCACGGGCAGAATCTAGGGGATAGCTGGAGAGAAGGCTGGGGTCACGTGGAGGCTCTAGGGGAATACCTGTGGGTTTGGGGGGCATAGAAGGTACATGGGAGGAGGTTTCAGGGTGCTAATGGGAGGCTGTGACATACATGGAGGAGGTTGTGTGGGGCCCCTGGACATGTGGGACCTACACTGCAGGGGTAGGGCACATCCAGGTGGGGTATGGACAGCTGTGAGGGGCTGGGTCCAACTGATGTGCCAGTGCTCGCTGTGCGGGTCCACACCGACACTCTGGAGCCTGTTAAGGTGCTCTCAGCTGAGCTGCACCCCACAGCACTATCCCACCGCCCCTGTTCATGGCCACCCACTTCTCCACAGTGCTGCCCAGCCCCACAGCAGTGGGACAGGGGCTGACCCTCACGCGGAATGTGGACTGACCCACAAGTAGGTCACAGTCTGACTCACGTGTAGAACATGGCCTGACCTATGGCAGGGCCTGGACTCACAAGTGGGGCATGAGCTGACCCATGAGTAGAACACAGACCGACCCGTACCAGGGCACTGATCAAGCTCTCGATGGGAAAGGTGTGGCTTGACCCATGGTGGGAGCATGAAGCAACCCATGGTGAGACTTAAGAGGAAGAGTAGGGACCCATGGAAATGCATGGTGAGAGCTGTAGGAAGAGTTCAGTCAGACCCACAGCAGGATGCATAGCAGGGACCTGGCCTGATCCATAGTGGGACCCATAGAAGTCTCACAGGGTGACCCATAGCAGGACCATGGTATAACCCAAACCCAGACCCCCATGAAAGGATCCACTGCAGTCCCCCATGTGGAGAAGCTACACTCGGACTGACCAAACCCAGAACCCCAGGTGGGGGTCCCAAGGACTGACCCATGGCTCTTGGGAGTGCACAGGGCAGACTTGTGGACTGGAGGTCCCAGACCATGGGGCAGAATGAGGAGGCAGGTGCTGATTGGCTTCAAGAACAGGTCCCACCCCCTTTTCAGAGGGCAACACCATCTTTTTATTAGTGGGGTATGGGTAGATTTTGCCACATTTCCCTCCTGCCCCTAGCTTGCCCCTCCCCAGCTTTTAATAAACCCCCTCCAGTTGTGGTGCCTCATGATGTCAGGGTGGCTGGGTGATGATGTCATCAGGGGGAGTGGGAATGATGTCAGTGGTGGGTCTTGTACCCAAAGCCGTTCCTCCCATCCCCGCAGTCACCTGGGGAAAACATGGGTGTTAGGGGGATGGCAGAGGGGTTCTACAATGATTTTGGGGAAGAGTTGCTATGTGGCCATGAGATTCCTGGGTGAGTCATGGGGGTCCTGGGGCACCCCTCGGGGTCATGGGGTGCCATGGAGGTTCCAGGTGCTCCTGGAGGGTTGTGGGGGCCATGCAGGTGGTCATGGGGGACCATGGTGGGTCCCAGGGCTATGGGCTGACCCAGCGGGATCCCCCGTGCTTGAGGGTGTGGAGGGGGACACTCACAGGCCCCAAGTCGCTCCTCCAGGTCCATCAGCTGCTCCCCCAGGGCCTCCACCCGGTCAAGGTACCGTAGGGGCTCCCCCAGCGCCTATCCCACACACAGGGTCAGGGGGGCTCGAGTTCCCTCATACCTGCCCCATGCACTGGGGTAGGTGGGAGTCCCTCCAGAAACCACTTATGGGGCATGGGGGCCCCCAAACTCTCTCTGCTCCTCCCGACCCCACCTGCTCCAGCGCCTCCATCCGCTCCTGCAGCTCCTGCAGCCGGGCTGAGAGGGACTCTGGCGGGGGCGCTGGGGAGGCAGAGGACCCCATGGGATCCGGGTGTCTGCGATCCCTGCTGCCCCCAGCCTGCCCGCCGGGGGACCCAGGTTTCCAGTGGTTCCCCACTCCCCGCTCCGCACAACGGACCCAGGAGTCCAGGAGTCCCCGCTCCCGCACCCTCAGGGGACCCAAGGTCCGGCCGCATTCCCGATTTCCCCCACCCCCCGCCCCATCCCCGCCGCTCGGACACCCGGCTCACCCCGCTGGCAAACGAGGCCAGGCCGCAGCACCCGCCGCTCCACCCGCCGAGACGCCACTCGGTACGTGGTCCTGTGGGTGCCTGTATGGGACCCCGGCGTCCAGGCCCCACACCCCGCCCAGAGCCCCAGGCAGCCGGACCCCCCCCCCCCCCCGGCCCCCCCGGCCCCCCCGCCCGGCC
>JAVSBS010011981.1:42751-59561 GCA_033124195.1 Coracias cyanogaster | reverse complement strand
TCTTAGCAGCCTGGTCCACCTGCTGGTTGTTCTGGTGTTCTTCAGTGGCCTGACTCTTGGGTACATGAGCATCCACAGGTCAATTCCAACTTGGGGCCCACAACTTAGGCCCCAGCACTCCAGCAGGCATTAAGAACTCCCACTGGGTAATGTCTTTCTGTGGTAGAGTTGGTAGTTAAAGTGCCAAAAGTCACAGAGTCCACGAGAAGTAAATAGTTGATGTGTAAGGAAGGGAGAATATTGACGCTTCCCATCAAGGAAAAAAGCAGAGGCCTACAAGCTCATGACCAATTTTAGGGTATTTTTTTGGCAAGGAAAGTGTACCGCAGCAACAGTGAAATAAGGTGACACTGCTGAACACTTGGTCTTGTCAAATAAGGGAACAGAAATCCTGGAAATACTTCCTGTATAAGATCTTACTAGTTAGCCCTTACAGCAGTAACTTAAAATGATTTCTTGTTTCATAATGCACATCAGCCCAATTATTTGAAGTATGCAAACTTAGTTTACAAATCAATAGGCAGGTTTGGAATATATTTTATTCTACCATGTGGAAGTGCTTTGGCAAAAACGTGAGAAAAACTGAGCAACAGCTAAGTCTGAATGGCTACCCTGCATCAAAGGACTAAATTTAGGTCTGTAGACAAGTGCAATTCTCCAACCAGTGGGTAGGCATGGAGCAGCCTCCGAAAAAACCTTCAAAAACTTCAATACAGTAAGAGAAGGGAAAACAAAAGACAGACCATACCCATCATAATCAAACCAAGATTCACAAGGTCCCTAATACAGTCAATTAGTAAGTGAGGTTACTTAAAGTGAAAAAATAAGGGGAAGAAGAAAAAAAGACTAAACTGTTTTCTCCTGTATTACAAGAGCACATCCTTCAAGTTGATACCTGCTCCGAGTCCCTGGAAGTAAATTCTATCTTTTTGGGCAGGTAGCAATTGCTCTATCAGGTGGTGTAGACTGCAGTGAGAATACTTGGCCCTCCTGTGAGATCATGATCTGGACTGCACATGAAATGCCTTGAAAACCAAACTAACAAGAATAGGTAAATGTAAATCCCAGCTCCCACCCAGCACAAGAAGTCATGCTACGGGTACCCTCATGGTAGCCAGCAGATTCTGCTCCAGTAGAGGCTGCCTGTACTTAAAACATTCATATTATTTCTTGCAAATAGCTGAATTGTTTTTATTTCCATGTCTGGAAGGTTTAATCACATGCTCCACAGCCATCCAGACACTTATCTTGCAACATTTCTGGGACTGTATTAGGTTTTTCCCTTAGGATAACACAATGAAATCCCTTGCATTTGCAAATTTGAAAGTAGGACATGAAATAGGAGACCAGGTTCAAGCTCACAAAAGCAACAACAGTGGTTTTAGACATTTTAAAGGTCTACATAGGTCAGTAAAATGGAAAGCTATTGAAGTCTTCTCAAAATGGAAGGACACCTTTCTGCTCTGTTAAGCATTAAAGAATTAATACTGTGAGTTGTACTAAAGCCACTTCTAGAGAGCTTCAGCATCATTCTGCACAGGGAAAGAGAAAAAACAAAAGGCATTTATTGTGGTTCCCAAAACCTCAGCCAGGATTAGGGCTCTATTGGTTACATCCTGAAAAAACGTCAATGCAAAGAAAGTTTCTGCCCTGAAGAGTTTAAAACCAAGCACAGGCAGTGGGAAGGGATACAAAGACCAAGTGCCTCAGCAACACACCCTCTTCATCCACTACTCCCAGCTCCCATTTAACATAACCTTAATTAGTTGGCTTATTTCTTCCAGGCAACCCAGACAGAGTATATACCTCGAGGATAAAATCTGAAAGAGAGGCCAATGGTCCTCCAGATCAAGGCAGCCCACGCACAAGCAGCAAGGCTGACGGTCTTCAAACACCACCGTACCTTGGAGCTGCCAAAATGGCTTTTCGATTTTCCCATCATGCCCTGTTTAGGATTGCTCTTTTTGACAGCAGGCTTACATCAAATGCCGGTTTTGCCACCCAGCTACTCCATGCTTCCCAGCATTCACTCCTGGCTGCTTGGCTCCATGAACTATATGAGGACTACATAGGAAAAAACACCATGCCACTCTCAAGACCTTAGCCTCAGAGTAGTCTGTTTAGGGATTTATCTTTTTTAATAAGAAAGGAGAGCAACAGGATGGGCAGAAACAAGAATGATCATTCTCATCTCCAACTACCAATCAGAGCTGCAACAAGCAGGAGAACGAGGAGCATTTAATACATGTGGTATGTCTGGAAAAGCCCACCTATCCCTTTCCCTCTCCCTCACACACTAAAAATACACTTCAGTTTTAAGTGTTTGAGTTTTTTTTAAGCTTTTTCATTTTAGTTTTAAGGTTTTTTTTTTCAGTAAACTTCAGCTGTAGATGTACTTTGAGTTTAAGCTTTGCTGAGCCCTACCTGAATCCTAGCACTTGACCTTTTTGGGTTTTTTTTCATGTTAGCATTTGAGTTTAGCAATCTGTATTTGCAAAGCTTTAACCACGCACTCCTAGCTGTACAAAACCCCCCAATCTTAGCCATAAAAGCCTGTGGCTGCAGAGAGAAAAGAACCGCCAAAAATCACACAAATCTGATGAAGTTATGGATCGCATGGAAAACATTCAAACAGATAAGCTGAGACGCAGAGACAGCTTTCCAGCTCTAACGGGGGCTGCTGCACAGCACTGTCGGGCTGAAAGGCAAAGCAGAGCTTGGGTTGTTTTTTTTTTTCTTAAACATAACAGAATTATCTTCATACAAAACCATCCTGTAACACCAGTTTGTAAGGGCTTCAGTTCTTGAAAGGATTAAGATTTGTGACTTCAAGGCTCTGGAGTAAAAGTTCACCAAATTGTCCAAACTACATGTACCTCACAGAAATTAAAGAATCACTATTGGTGCTGGTTATTTGTAAGAGGGTAAGCCATAAACTGAATTTCTTTTGTACTGTAACACTGCCACCAATAAATACCTATAGTGGGGCAACCTGCCTTATAAGCCAATCCTCACCCTTTAGACAAACAACCTATAAGCTGTAAAAGTCTAAAGAAATCCAGGGATTTGCCAAGCGCACACATCCACCCGCCTTACTGGGCTGCATCGCTTCCTTCTATACAGTTGCGCTACGAAAATAAAACCAAGCTTTCAAAAACACATCACTTCTCATTCAGCAAAGCAGTGTCCTCAAGGGCACTCCCCCACACTCCGGTTTTATAAAATGTTAATTTATGAAGTGCTTAAAAATATCAAGAGGATGGGGTTTCAGGCCCTGCAGTGCTCCTGCTCTCAGCTACACAAGATAAATAAAGAAGGGGAAACAGCAAGTGGGGGGACCACAGAGGAGACCATTTGGCCATATACAGATGAATTCCTGCTGCAGCCAAAAATTTCATGCAAAGAGAACTAAAATGGCAACGCCTTTCACAAGTTTATTGTTGTCTCCTAGTGTCAAGGGAATTAACTGAGCTGGAATATTCCCCTTTTCTTATAAGTGGTATATGACATTACTGCTCCGTATTACCCATCACCAGTCTTCTGGCTTTCTTGATATAATGCAGTTGTTTGAAAAAAGGCCCTGCTTGGTTTGGGGTTTTAGGTTTTTATTTGGTTTGGGGGTTCTTTGGTTGGTTGGTTTTGTTTACCTATATCTAAAAGTCTGAAAATTGAAAGAAACAATGACTTGAGAGGAGATTTTTTAATTACTTTTGTTTTCTGGTTTGGTGTTTTTCCTGGGTATCTTCCTACAAAGTTCAGACTTGCAATAACTTACTCTCACCCTGTGGTGTTAGGTGAGAGACAGATTTGCTCACACACGTTGCCCACAAGCTTCATTCATACTGAATGAACGCAAGAACTCACCATTCATAAAATGAAGGAGCTTTCTAATCAGTGTATTAATGCCCTCTCCTTAAAATCCATGTAAAAAGAAGCTAAAAAAATCCAGAACAAAACCTACAAATAGCTTCAGCAGAAGAAATAAGCCCATAACCTAGTTCTTCAACAATGTGCACAAAGAAATGTGTATAAATAGAGTAGCTGCAATTGCAGAGACTAAAATAAACCTTAAGACAGAAGATGAGCATATATCCTTTCAGGCATCATGCTACTAAATGCAGACCAGCTTTCCCCATAGCTACAGTAATGCATTATTTTGTCTATCTACAGAAATAGGAGGCTGGAGGAATTAGAAGTAACCCATCCAGTGTTTATTTTGTAGGCACGTAGGAAATTGATACCACCAGCAAAAGCCATTACCTGTGGAAGGGAGAAGAGGAGAGGAAACAAGAAACCACACTTCAATTAAAACATGTGGCAGCAAACAAGTCACCAGCATACTGCAGCGCTGTGTTTACTATCACAGCCAAGTTTAGAACTAAAAAAAGCCCAGATATTTGTATACAGTCATCGGAATTTATGTAACTTGCTGAAGGTTATGTTTTGTCACTAAACTGATTGCTTAAAGAACTAAATACACATCCCTCATGCAGCATTTCCACAGGTGATACTGCTTCCCAGCTGCGTCCTGTCTGCAAACAAAACCATATGCTGCCATTCAGTTACAGATACGCAGGAGGTTTTTGGCTGCAAGGGATGGAAAGGGGGTTTAAAGGCATTTGCTGTTGGCCTGGCTCTACCATCAATCTCCTTCAAAGGCACAGAGGTAACCCAGCAAGCCATCCTTGGGAAACCCAGACACAAGCAGATTGCTGTCACAGCAAGAAAAAGGAAAGAAATGTCATTACACCCTCCTCCCCTGGAAAAAAAAAAAAAAAAACAAACATAACATGTCTAATTGCAAAATCAGCCTAAAAATCCCTTTTATTTCTTTTAACAGTGTTGGAAACCTCAGTACCATGGTCTTCACATCAACAACCCACTGAATAGAAGTCAGGGGTTGCTACAGGTGAACAACTTGCAGGTTACACCGCAGCAGAGGGGCCAGGAGCCTAGCTGCAACACAAGCTAACAGAGCATCACTGATTTAATTGACTGATGATTTAATAAAATGCTCTGGATATAGATTAACTTGCTTTGCTTAATGTAGCTCAGCTTCCTGGCAGCAGGAACTGGCCCAGCGCTGTTCCTGGGGTGGGAGCTGGGCTGCATCAACTGCTGCTCTGGAGTCACCCAGCCACTTCCCCAAATTTATCCCATTATCCTTCCCAAAATAATGAAGCTTAACACAAAGCTAAGGTACAGGCAAGCATACACACACACACACAAAATAACCTTAAGCCTTTTCCATGCTATATTAAGTCCCTTACCCAGCTCTGTCTTACTCCAGAGATGAATACCTAGCCAAAACCCCTTAGTCTCAGGACTAAGTTTCTTCTTTTACACCATTTCAACCTCATAGCTGTCAAAAAAAAAAAAAAAAAAAAAAAAAAAAAAAAATCATTTAATGGATTACTTAATTCCTACCCAAAGCCTGGAAAGAGAGGATGCAGTGTAGGGTTAATAAAAGCAGCGCCGTTCCCCACGCCTAGCAGAGGAAGGCAGCGATCTCTCTCAAACGTGCACATCTGGTTTCCCCGCTCCCATCTCTTCACCCATTTGTGGGTTCGTCAGGAAAAACAAACCCACAAAACTCAAATCGTAGTGGCTATCACTCTGCAGTCCACATGCCCACTGTCAAATAAAGAAAGATACTGTAAAAGTTGGAAAAAACGCAAGTAAAAGGATTATTAGCTAGCTCTAATTATACAAACTGATCTCATCCTCTTGTCATAAGCCTCTTTCCTGTGTCCGGAATCTATTTGTGCAACATAAAGACCAGCCTTTTGTAAATGTCCAAGGGTCATCAACACAGGGTGATTAATTTCCCATTTTACAATACACGCACACACAGAGTCAACCAATTCACTTGTAACAAGATATAACCCTGCCCTCACTTGTCAATTTTTTCCTTTAAAATATTGTAAAAGGAAAACAATATTTGAGATATCCATTTGTAAAATCCAAACGACATTTCTAAAGGAGCTATTGTCCTGCTATAATAACATAAAATTCACAGACCACATCTTCAGTTCAAGTAGCTACATCCTAATAAAGTTAAGAACTAACAGTCAACTTGAATTAAAGTGCAGCATATACACAAAAGCACACGTATGTTCATACTCAAATTAAGTCCTCCAACAGGTTCTGGGGCAACTGTTTCATGTATGCATGAGACATTCATCTCAGGCTCAAATATTAGCTTCCAGAAATCCTTAGCAGACATTCTAGATGCCTCTTCAAATGAGTAAAATTCAGTTTATACTTTTCAATACACTTTATCCTTCGCATAAACATTTTGGCAGTAAATGGTGGGGAAGCTTTCAATGATGACCAGCTTACATTTGCAAGAGTGATGATTGACTTTGGGTGTTTAACTGGGAACTTCTTGCAAAGCCCCAATTTGCAAAGGAAAGTAAACCAAGATTTTTCCAGAAACTGTGTCCATCCCAAAGGGTATCAGTCTGGTCAGGTGAAGCATTGTGGAAGTTCCTAGCTACCTTTGAAAGCAGAGATGCATTATATGGCACTAACAGCGCCTCCAGATACACAACCCCAGGTGAAGAATCTTTGGGAGGTAAGAACACAATTTGGGGAGCGTTTCATCCCAGTGTATAAAAGGACGAACATGGTGGATAGCTACCATCAGCATCAAAATACTGCAGCCTTACACACTGGGAGAGAGCAAAGGCTCTCACTTGATTCCAACAGCTCTTGACTACAGCATGGCACTAAAACCAGTCTTCTCCACCTTGGTGTTCTCCTGACTCCCAGAGCTGTGTTGTTTTAGGAACTACATTGAGCAACGATGGTTTCAGCAGAAGACACAACAGCCCCAAGCCCTAGAGCTGAGCGATAAGGCTGCATCTCTGTGCCTCCAAGCCACGGCACTCACACTGCATCCCAAAAACACAGGCTGTGAGCACAAAACAATTCATCAGGCCCAAAGCACCGTGCATGTTTTTATGCTGACAAATATTAAGCACTTCCGAGCATTTGCCAGCCAGGTAGTTATCCAACGCATATTTTATTAGGTGCATGTACCAACATTAACTGCTAAAGCCACAGGCAGAGTTGGAAAAACTGGCATCAAGACCAAGATCTAAGAGACGCCTCCACTCTCATTTTGGTCAGAGCAACTTCAGTGCCCAATGTTTTCATGTGCTCTTCCTCTCTGAAGAATACATCAGACTCACTTTTCCCTCTAGGCTCCCTTTTGCAAACGTTCCTGCTCTGCAGCTCTAGGCATCGCCAACATACTCAGGGAAAGCCTGGCTGGCACTTTTTTTCCAAAAGAGGAAAACTTCATCAGCAACTTTAGGTTTCCTACTGGTAAATCTGTGCTAATCCCAATCCCTGTGGGGGGAGTGCATCTGTCACAGCAAAATTAACAATTGTTTCTTCTTAGGTGCTCTGTTTCTTTCAACTCATAAAACTACGGGAAAGCATTCTCCTCTAATAAATCCTTCAGGCAGTCACAAAAATGATGGTTTCACTGGAGCATCCCTTCCGGGGCATGACAGCCTCCAAACATGCACATTATTCACATCGTTCACCCAGCTAGTGCAATGATGGAGTCACCCGGTGGTGCTGCATCCCCAGAGGGGGAAAATTAGAGCTGCAGCTCTGCTCCCAGAACACTGTTATCGCACTACACAGCCAGGGAATACCCCCACAGAAAGGAAAACCCAAAGCAACAGAGAAGTACGTATCTAAACCAGAGAAAAGAGAGCACTCATTGATATCTGATTTTTAAAATTAAAATGTCAGACAATAAAAATCCAAAATAAGCACAGTTTCTATCCAATTCCATGATCTCACCATCTGGGTTCGAGCCTTTCTGCAACTGTCGTACTCAGAAAAGCAAAATATGCAAACAGACACTCCACTTCGCACCTGAAATAATTTCAGCTGCCTTTACAAAGTGGCCTTTCAGGCTGGTCCCTCAGGAATCGAACGGGTTAAGTGCCCACAGGTCCCAGCCTCTCCAGTAAATCATTTATTACCCCAGCCCAGGGACAAGCAGCTATGCAGAACTGAGAGCCCACGCTGTGCAGCTGTTCGCCAGTCAGGCAACTCTCCGCAATTATAACACAGGATTAAGCTTGGGCAGTGGAAATGCATCCCTTTATTACTGGGGTTTGGTTTGTGGGTTATTGGCAGGGTTTGGTTTTTTTTTTAAGTTATGCAGCTATTTTAAATGTTACAGAGCTCATTAACATGAAGTTCATTAAGCAGTAACCGCTGTATGAATGAAAAGATTATCATTATAGGCACAATTATGGAAATACTAGACCAGCAGGCAGAAAAAGCAAAGGGTATGAGAACACGGTTCCTAAACTCTAGTTTAGCCTTTTTTTTCTCCAGATTTTTAGAGGAGACACACCCAGAAATCAGATGTGATGCGGAGGATGGTTCCCAGGCAGGAGGGCAGGTGAGAAGCTCTCGCTGCCTGCGCTGGGTCTCCACAAAGATGTTTTCCTGCTGCTGCTGTGCAAGAAGTCACACCCTTGGCCATCCTGGGAAAGGATCTGGCATCTTCCCCAGCAGCAAACACTGCTGCAAGCTCACCACGCTCCAGAAATTAGCAGCAAGTTAAGAAACTATATGACAAATCAAGCCACAAAATTGCTTCTCTTACACGGCAACTGGTGTCATGCATTCCTCCTTTAAACATGGCCCCACACATCTGGCTAACAAGCACTGATGTTCATGACGAACTCGGAGATCAGCTCTCAGCCAGACGTTTATTCATTCCCGATAAAGCACGTTACATTCTTAATTTTGCCAAAGAATTCATTTCTTTCTCAAGCTCTGAAAATAGGTATAATTCCTTTGCCCAAGCCCACTGAAAAAAGCAAACCCAAATAATTACAACAAATACTTGTCTCTCTACAGGAAAAGTAGTTTATGATTAATCCACCCAGCTGTTGCTACAGCTCAGGAACGCCAAATGACTTGGACACAGTATCGGTAAAGCTCTGGTCTTCTCAGGCAGGACCATGGAAAATGTGAGACACTGCAGAAGGTAAACAGGTTAGAAACAGGGGGAGGAGAAAAGAGGCAGCTTGCGCGGGTTTTCCACCCTCCCTCCCTCAACAGAGCTCAAACACGGCAAGTGCCCACTTCCAAGCAAGCCTCTCACAGTTTCTTTGCTTCAGGCTAACAGTTTTCACAAATTCAAGTCTTTTTGGAGAGAATGGGTGTAACTCCATGAGTCAGAACAGCTACCATCAGTATTGCAATAACCATATATTCACTTCTAGGTCAGATCCGTCCCTGGATCTGGTTCACCACACCAAGAAGCTGTTGTTAACAGCAAAACAAACCCAGAAGCCTCAACACCACAACTGCTCCAGGACAGACAGATGACCAACCAGGAGGCACATCCAGCTGGTGGCAGGAAGGACCTGAGCCCCATGGACTTGAGTTCTGATCCTGACTGGCTCCCTCAGGCTGGAACCATGTGCCTGCCCTGGGGCCATAGAAGTTCTATCTTAAAATAATAGCGAAAAACAGTTGATGCTTTAAGCGTTAAGTGCTATTTTACACCATGGCATATGGTTGATGCAAGGGATGAGACCACAGACCCCTTTTCTTTTTTGCTTCCACCACAAAGACATTTTATTTTATGGCAAAATAACTTGTTGAATTTGCTTGTAACATGTGGTTTGATATCAGCATCACCTCCTGCTGTCAAGTAGGTCAATGGGGCAAACCCATTCCCTCGAACCCTTCCCCTAAACCCTCACACTTGTACCTCAAAGAGTTGCCAAAACATTTAACCTTACTTTAACTGCATGAAGCAGTACAGGTGACTCCAAGATGTCCTTCAGGTCGTTCTCACACCAAGCAGGGAAGAGCAGGGCAGGTCACGATGCTCAGCTCCTAGAAGACAGGGAAGAAGGAGTCACCACCAGGTGCGAAGTACAGCACAGCTGCCCAACACCCAAAATGGCATCACAACACCTTCCCTCAAGGGGATGGAAACCATCCTCTACCTTGCTAGCCATGCAGGAGGCATGTGTTGTCTCCCATGGTAGTCCTGCATTGTGCCCCACCCCAGGGTTCCATTTCGTGAGCACACAAGGGGCAAAGACCACGCCTAGTACAGAGCTACACACAGACCCACATTGGCACCCAGCACCACCTAAGAGTAACCGTGCTGCTGAGTTGTATTTGCTACTGTCCTGCTATTGGGTTTATCCCCAAAGCTGTTCATCTGTTCTCCGTCACTGTATTCCAAACCTCGAAGTTGGCCTTACGTTCTTTACACCCATCATAAACACAATCCCTCCAGGACAGACTTCAAACTGCTTGTGAATTCCCTTATGGCAAGACATCGTAAAAGGAACAAAAGCACAAGAAGTAGATGATGACAGGTGAAGGCCAGCAGATAAAGCCCAAATCTACCAGCAAATCTCTGTCAAACCCTTCTGAGTTGCCTGCACTTTTCTACAGGCTGATCTCCTGCTCTGGGACAAAAGCTACTAACTAGATTCATCCACAGGGATGAATTTGATCTACTGAGCACATCTGGAAAGAGCAGTTAAAGGAGATTAAATGTCAAAAGTAGAAAAAGTCCAGGTTGGTTTTTAGCTTATTAAGAGCTGCACAGGAGACTCTGTTAGCTAAATCAAAGTTATCAGGGCACCTTAGGCCATCATTTGGTTACCACACCAGGAAAGCTGTGGCTACACACACATGGCCGAACACAAGCACGACACACCGACTGCCGCCTCCTGTTCGATCAGACAGAGGAGACTGCCCCTGCGCTCTCCCTGTTGGGAAAGCATCCGTAATCAGGGAATCTCACAGCCTGAGCCAACCTGCCGAGTTCCAAGTGCAATTACAAGCACAAAAAGTTACAATGGTAAAACTTGTTACCAGCTGGGAAATCAATTGCAGTGTGTGAATTAGCTGAGGAACATACAACACTGGAAGCTAACACGTTGCACAACAAATCTCATTCATCTACACAAGAACAGCACCACCTGAACGCCTCTGTGTCAGTTTTACACAATGTTTTCTTAAGATTGATTGCCAAAAGTCTCTTTTATCCATTCTGCTGGTGAGTTCCTGCTGAGAAATGGGGAGAGCATATTGCGAGGCACCACAGGGTACTGCATGCTAAAAGGCATTTTACTACAAATACACTCATTTAAACATAGAACAAATTGGAAAAGAGAAAAAAGTTCACCCTCTGGTTCCTCTTAAAGTATCAGGATTGTGCGTGAATTTCTTCTCTGCAGTGTCATGCATTCCTTAATTACATTCTTATGGCAAACTACTAGAGCTGAAAGAGGAATTAACTGAACTATTAAATCCCAATCAAGAGCATGCAAACCCTCTCTGGATTCACTAACCAGTAAAAACCATCCTTGCAGTCACAAACAGACTGGAACTTCCCTCCGGCATTCCTGCAGTATTACTTTCAGGACCACATTTTAAAAGTTGGTTACTGCTTGATAAAGCAATGATTAACCAGGTTAAGCAAGCAACATTAACCCAAGGCTCCTGCCAGCCACGCCAGGTTGATCTCCAAGTAACAGCTCTCTCCAACGCATATACTACAACCATACAGTGGTTTAATTCATTTGTGAGACACAGATAACTTGGCCTTTAATACCATACTTGCAATATTTTGGCAGAGAAAGTGAGGTTTATATTGCTTTGAATCAACAAGCAAGACAGGTACAGGTAACGCTGCTAAAGCAGATAGTGAGTACGCTGTGAATCACTGCCGGTTTTTCATCACATCCACTATGGAATGAGGGTGTGTGTACAGACACACACATGCAAAGTTCACTTGGATGCTCATGACTTGGAAATCAACTGGCCCAGCAATAAAAAGCAGTAATAAAGACCATAAAATTCTTCCTCTGAGATTTTTTTTTGTTTGCTTTTATTCTGTAGGAATTTTTAGATTGCTACAGGAAGAAGCAAAGAAGGCTTCGACAGGTACGTTAGGTCCACATGTAAAGAGCCTGCACAATCAGTAAGGCTGTCCATATCAAAGAACTCCTGAAGAATCGATTTCTGCTTCCCATAAAACTGCTACGGGATAACTCCTGCGTACCTCTACACACCCATTCCAGAAGAATTTCCCCATGTGGATTTCTTCTCCTCCTCTTGCTTTAACTGGGAAATCATTAACAAGTGTAGATGACCACTGGCTTACTAGTTCCTCTTTTCTGAATCTTAAAAAGATGGTTTTTAAAATTATGTTTTATAGGTAAGTTGATACTGCTTTATACAGGGAAAAAAAAAAAAAAACAAAACTATTCTGTACCAGCACAGGAAGATGACGACGTGTGGTATCTTCATAAAGAAAGCTGGAAAATGAAACCAGGTTCATACACGGCTCTGTCAGCATTCCCATATTCTGACCTGTAACTCTAGGCAATTTCTGCCCAAAACATCCTATAGTCACGATATTCACGGTATTACACAGTGCTCACTCAAGTAAATGAGTGTAAAGGACGGTCCTTTGACACTTGCATTTACACAGCCTGTTCTACTTACATTTAATAAAAATAGAGGGAGGGGGAATATCTTGCTTGCTAGGACAGGATGATTTGACAGCAGATTGCCCATGGCCTTGCTCCCTACATACCGAGACAGCTAAAGCAGAGAGTACCCATGTCACTGATGCATTACTGAAACAGGTTTAGGGAAGAGAAAGGCAAAGAAAACTTTAAAGGACAGCACTACAGCTATTTATACTTTTAAAAAGACAAGGTAACCGGCCTTATGGATTATATATGTAATTCCTCTAATAGATAAATGCTTTTCCCAAGAAAGAGTCTATCAGGTTAGAAGTGATCCGCACCAGATGTCTCCCTTTACAGGCAGGAGTCAAGCATTAAAAGGTACATTCCTGAATTAAATGAATGGCAGTGACTAACACAGCAAAAAAAAGGAGTTATCCTGTATTGAAAATCTATTTAGTAACAACCAGCTGGGGCTCTCAAACACACGTGCTTGCTAGGGCCCCAACACCTGGACCTCAGGGTTTCCAGTGGCTTTGCAGGTTCCTGCCCAGCCAATGTCCACCTTCCCAAACGCTGCCCGGCACAGAGGAAACCACTCCTCTAACTTCCTCTTTTACTCCCCTGAACACAAACCCATTTTATTTTTCCAAGAAGTGTTGCACGGTTTGTTGCTCTGCTAGCTGATCACTTTGACATGTCCAAGGAGTTCTCACCATCTGGTTGTAATTGCCATCATGAAGCTTTCAACAAATTCAAAAAACAGCACCAAGATCAGGGCACTAACAGCCTGGGAGATGAATTGCTGATTATTTGGGATTGATACAGCTGGAACCTTTTGATAGCCAAGACGCCCAAGCACAGCCAATCCCACAGATAGGGTACCCAAACAAACCTCTGCGTTATTTCCGAGTTTTGGCCGTTGCCCATTATAAAACCTCCTCACAACTTCATATCAAATGATGTCAAGGAAAATACTGCTTCTCCTCCTCATCTCCCAAATTGCTGGGTGCACAACCGCATGCTGCTGTTATCTTCTGCTTTTAATACACAGTCTATACTTACATACCATGATCTTCTTCTCATTACAGGATATCTTTTTCCTACTTCTATTGCATCTCCCAGAAGAAACTGGCTCACGAGGCTTTTTCGGAACTTTGTCCCATGGTCTGAATTGTGTTTCCTAATTCCTTAGGGAAGGGAGCCTGGACACACTCTGCTCGGACAAGGCATTTCCCACAGTCACATGCTATGAAGCCACATTCAGAACAACAACTTCTCCCCTTGGTTGACCTCAAGGGAAAGTCAAGCAGGTCCACAGCAAGGCTAGAGAAAAGCAGCAACATCGAAGCTGCCACAGCACTCAGACAAATCAATGGACACGTTGGCAATACAAACGGAAGAATAAAAAAAAAAGTTATTTGCCTGAAATCTGCTTTGCTTTGGACAAGTGTAAATGCAACAGGAATCCACTTATGCTGCATCACACTCCACATTTACCAACGGTGTAGAGGGTAGATCACAACTTACCACAGTTTATGACACACACACAAGGTTCCTCTAAAAGTAAATAATAGATATTGTTTAGAGGGCAGCATCCGACTTGGCACACTGGATGAAGAGAAGCCAAGAATTTTTAAACAATAGAAAGTAAAACATATCCATATTTCACATGATTGTACACACTGCAGAGCAAGCAGTAAAATTCAGATGTTACCTGGAGTCCCATTAATCTTGATTACGAAGAGATGGGAGACAATTTTTTTCATATACATCAAGTTAACTTTTGAAACTTAAACACTTTTGACAGTGTCGCCTTGAACTCACGGGCAGAAATATTGCTATGTCAGTGGAAAAGCAAAGCAAGGAAGAACCCAATCAAGAGCACTTCCCTGCACACTCTTGCCCTGGACAGACAAATTCTGTCTCTAGAACTTGGAAAACTGCACCAAACTGAAAGAATGTTTGGGTTTGCTCTTCCACCAGCAAATGCAAAGCAACAAAACCAAGAGACCAGGGACATTGTACACCTCTCTGCCTTGCCTCTTGAAAGCAACCTCAGCTCCGTAAACTCCTCTTGTGCAATAACCCCCAGAAAACCGTTTCCTTAGAAGAAGATGAGGTGCCATCAGGACTCTGCAAGCAGCAAAACCCCTCTGAGCTCTGAGAGCACGGTCCTGCACAAATGCTCTTGAATGGCATATGATCAACCATTTGAAGGCTGAAACCAGAAGAAAAAAAGGAAATGGAAAGAATAATATTTTTGTGACCCATTACAGATTTTACTACTGATAAAAACAGGACATGGTCCAGAATCTTGATCATCTTTAAACTGAAGCATGTCACAGCATTCATTCTAAATAGCAACTAGTTCTTTCCAAATAGCCTTGTAAAACCACATTAGGACTGCGATAAGGACTTCAAACCATCTCCACAAGACCGTCACGGCTGACTGACTGTGGGAGATATTAAAACTTAACTCTTGGAGACTTTAAGATCTGTGTAACTCATGAACACTTCATTGAACCGCCATGGCAAGACCACCATCCCCCTAGTTACTGGGGAACAGCATCAGAATGATCAGCTAGAAAATAAAGCAAAGCGCAGCAAGCCGCAATAACAACTCAATCTCACAGCTACTCCTAACATCCAAACTTATTTCTGCAACAAACCCTCCTCTTTGCTCTCTTTTTTGTTTGCCCTTCTCATACAGGGATCAAAACCACAAGAACAATCTCTATCATGGCATTCAGTTACAATCTGAATGAATTGAGCCTTCTTGCTAATACAGGCCAAAGCCCAACATAAATCCCCTTCAGAAGGCCAGGAAAAGAAGATGCACACAGTGAAGCTAAGGACTGCTTCAACATGCCCATCATCAAGAGCTACCAACACAATGCCTCAAAGGAAAATGATGCTTAACCACAATCCCTCACTTAACGGAATAGGTCTCTCTTCTTTGAAATGTTGGGTGCAGCTCATGAGCAGGACAGGCCACGTATTTCTTACGAAGGTGACATGTCACCCCCTGAACAGGATACAACCCTGAGAAAAGGCAGAGGAATAGGAAACAAGAATCATTCAAAAGTTTTGGTTGGAAGGACCCTTTGGAGGTTATCTGATGCATCAATCTGCTCAAAACAAAGTCATGACATCAAGGTTATGATATTAATCCCAATGCTTTCATTGGTCAGAACTGTCCCAGTCAGCTGTGTCTCTGTCTCAATTCCCACATGTAAAACTGAGCTAAATTGGCTCATCAAGCTCCATCACAACAGGAATGAAGTCAAAATCACCATTAGTTGCAAGGCCCTCCAACTCCAGCAATGTAGTGTGCACAACTCACTTACCTAATCCAACTTTCCCTATCTACAAAATTGATTTTTCTCTTAACTTCACACAGTTTAAAAAAAATACCCCAAAACACAATAAACAACTTGTGATAAGGAAGGGAACATGTAGAGGCTGAAACCAAATATGAGCATATAACAAACTGACACATTAATAAAAGCTTCTTCCTCCATGTTAAGGATCATCTTTGTATAAAATACAAAGAAAAAAAAAAAAAGAAAAAACTATCTATATTCTTGCTTGCCACTGCAGCTCCAGCCAAGGGTGAGCACCATGGAAGCACACAGAAAGAATCCCTTCGCCACCATATTTACACGTTAAACAGATAAATGCTGGGAGGGGACATAAAGGGCCAGAAAATGAAGCGACCCACCCAAGGCTTTACAGATGACTACCAGTAGAGTCTGTAATCCAACCGGTATCGCCTCTCCACCCACCCACAGCGACATCCCCGCTTTCTTCAAAAGCTGGCTGCCTTCATCCAGCACTGCGCGACTGCCTGGCTCTGCCAAACACCAGCCAGGCAACATTAAGTCACTTTAGTGCTCAAATCAGCATGTCACTAGGGCTGCACAGCACTTAATTATACAAATTAGGAGATGTGTATAATGGTCCTAAACCAGTAATGAAAGAGAAGGTGTAATGATGCAACAAAAATCTGCAACCGAGCGCTCAGATTACGGGTGGGTTACACAACCACTCAATTGAGCATTTAGGTGGCTAGCTGCAGACTTACATAGTGCAGAGCAAGTTTTCCAAGAGTCATCCTCTGACCCCAAGCATGTGAGATCCACTCAAGCACACCCACACCTCCGCTGCCCCAGAAGCCCAGTGGTGAAGGTGAGGAGCTCAGTGTTTGAGCAGCAGTGCCATCCCAAGCAAAGTCAACCCTTTTCCCAGCCCTCCCTCCCAAATTCACATTCAAACTCAACAGATACATCTAAAATCTGTTCTAGCAACCCCTTGTA